>LZPO01017605.1:52155-64368 GCA_001675575.1 Neotoma lepida | reverse complement strand
TCCTGGAGCCTCCCTTATATATTGGTTTTTCACTGGTTGGGAAGAAGTCTGATTCTTGAGTTCCTAAGTCTGCCTTATGAAAGTGTTTGAAGAATTATATCATATATACCATGTGTTTAGTATCTATGCCTTAATCTTCTCTTAAATATAACTACTTTGCATAAGTTGAACTATGTGAAAAAATAGTTGCATAAAATGAGATAAATCTTTGTGTCCATTGAATATTGTTTTTGGGGTGTTTCNTTTTGTTTTTGTTACATGGTATAAAATATAAGACATGACAGAAATCTTATCCATTTAGTAAGTAATTTTTNAATTCAGTTTTCCAGATTACAAAGCACTTTTTACACCTGACCTTCTTTATCAACCCTGTAGAGTATTTTGGTTGCTCACCTTGTCCATGTATGTTTAAACTAAGATACAAGGGTTTGCAGTAAGTTTTTCAAAGTCTACCCAAGATATAAACACTCATCTCACAAAAGAGGCCACAGGGAGGCTACTCAAGGCATCTTAAGAGGAGAATTATAAGTTTGGATCTTGAACGCAAAGCCTATGTGATAAAGTTTGACCTCCAGTTTAGCTTTAATGAGAGGTGCTGGAATCTTTCCTAGGTGGGGCCTAGTGAAAGGTCCCAGGTCATTAGAGGTGGATCTTTGAAGGAAACTCTGGGAACCTTTTTCATTTTTGATTAAGGGTCTTTTGTTCATCATCACGCCTCTACTCTAATGTGCTGAGTTGATTTAAAGAAACAGATTCAATTGATTAAAAACTTGTACCTCTGAAACCATGAGCCGAATAAGCATTGTTTCTTTCCATGCTGATGACCACAGGTACAGGCTGNAACTGATATATAGACAATTGCCACATAATTATTGCATTATATGAGCCATCAAAATCAAAATTCCATGGTAGAAAACAATAACAAAAACAAAACTGCAGTTGTCCACAGTTGTCCCCTTATTCTAGAATTCCCTCTACCCCTTTACATCATCTGACAAGTTCCTATCAAGCTTTTAATATTGCTCAGCTCTTGTCCCTTCTAAATGTCTTAATATCTCAGAACTGGCATGAGTTTCATAGTCCACATGTCAATCATCCAGGAAATGCTAACCCTAGCATGCANCAGGTAACTTTATCTTCTGTCCATCACCATACTGCTCTCTTTNAAGGAAGAAGAAACTTCATTGAAAGACATGAGAACACCAAGCCTTTCAATATGCAAAGCTACACTTAATGGACTTTACTCATTCCTTCTTTCAAATTACCATTTTCCTACTTAACTGTGATGTATGTCACCTAAAAGAACCCAGCTTCTGAGACTGGTCCAGGAAATTCTTCTCTATTATTTGATGGAAATAAACACAAAGCATTCCCTATTCTGTGTTTGTGGTGTGTGTGTGTGTGTGTGTGTGTGTGTGTGTGTGTGTGTGTGTGTGTATCTGTGTGTAGGCCAGAAGTTAACACTGAGTATTGTTTTCAATCACTCTCCACATTATGTTTTACAATAGGGGCCCTCACCAGACCTGGAGCTCACTGATTGAGCAAGACTGGTTGACTAGTCCAGGAATCCCTCTGTCTCTGCCTCTCTAGTACCGGGAATAGTGATGCACATTGCCTTCATGTTGTATTTTGTGTAGGCACTGAGAATCTGAACTCTGGTCCTCATATCTGTGCAGCAAGCACTTTACCACTGATCTATCTATTTGCNCCTNCATTTTTTGTTTGTTTCCAGCAGTTATCTCCAAGATTCAGAATGCAAATCTAAAACAATCCCAATCTAAGACAATTCGTTTACTTTTAGATCCTAATATTTAAATCCTTGGTCCTACGAAGTATTCTCCAATTCAATCTTAAAGGAAACCCTTTATAAGTCTGTAAGATACATATAAAACCAAGAAAGTTACCTTGGCAGTCCACTCTTGTTTCTTGTGGGAATAATTCTGCCAGGAGTGATCATTGATATGGAAGATTGAGGGAATTCTGGTTCCTTGGTTATACTAGAATACAATAGCAACAAATGACCATGATTGTAATACTCACTCTACAGATTTCTACTATTGTATTTATCAATTTATCTGAATAAATTAGAATTATCAACTCAAAATTCATAAATGTCTTTTTATTCACATATGATTCCAGTAATTGTATTTTACTCAATTAATCATATTNTCAATGCTTCTCATACTACTCCAATCAACATAATTTAAGAAATTCTGTTACCTGTGAGCCCATTCCCTGAAACCCATGAATACGTCCGANCTGAAGCACAGAGAGGGTGAAACAGATCACATTTATTGGATAGGAGCTATGAGAAAGTCATGTTAGTTCCTTTCAGACCCTTTAGGCAGCTTCTGTTATTATCATGTACAGTCAGTGGCACTCATGNAAAAACTAAGGGCAAGACATTAAGTCTATCCCATCATTATTTTTTTTCTACTGGTAAGTTTCTTCATAATTTATCTGTTTTCAAAAAAGATAAATAAATAAACCAGGCCAGATGGGGTTTACCTTTAACCTGCATTTTTGCAGATTATTTTTAAATGACTAGAAAAGCAAGCCAGAGCAACATTCAAAGGCATGCATCANAATGGAGAACACCTAAGTGTCTACACTAATAGATGGCAAATATAGTTCACCACAGGTAAATGCAAAATAATGAGCTTTGAGTAAAGAACATAAAATTGGAAGATCTGCTTAATGGAGAGGGGCTGCTGCATGCCGATTAGAAACACATTTGAGAAGTTGCTGCAAAAATTGTATCCATTTAGCCTTTAGCTCAACCTGGAATGGCAGAGATACCAAGTTAAACCACTAAAAACAAAATATTGTAAATGAAAGGCAGAATTACTGTTATAAAATATAAGTATACATTTGCCCCCGGAAAATACAGAGCATGGCCACTTTGTTTTCGAATCAAGCCATCAAAAGGCTTGAAAATGGACCAACTGCTGCTTCCAAAACAACTCTGAAGTTCAAAACGAGTTCTGTGAAATTGAAAGACAGAATTATCTACAAAAGTAGTTGAAATTACTACGCTGGAAACAAACAGAAAAGTAATGAGACTCTATGTCACAATAATAGAAAAGGAGAAAGAAGGATAAAACATGTTTCACAAAATTACATAAATGTGAATGTGTTTTTAAAATACTCTGAAGCAAGATAATCAGTGAAATAAAGATACAATTAAACACTTTACAAGACAGATTACAGAATCCTGAAAGAAGCACATTAGACCACAGCAAGAAAGCAACAAATCCAAGTTAACNATTAGCTTTTCAGCTTCTGAAACGACACTGACAGAGTTTAATTCCATGAAATGAGCTGTCCTGTTAAGCCCAAGAAAGCTTAAATAAGGATTTATTGATGAAATAGAATATCATGAGTATAAATATGAAAATACTCCAAATTTTACTTAATTTATACTCAAGCAGCTGAAATCCTTTCCACAAAACACGTAATTCACATGGAAGAGGCTAAAAAAATCTAATATGTGGTCAGAAATATTAGGCAGAATTGGATTTTGATTAATAAAGATGTGAAATCTCTCCAGAAAAAAAAGTATATTTCCCAAAACCCCAGTTATATTACATATTTACTGTTTTCTAATTTCACTGTGTTACTGAATAAATATATTTCAAAGAAAAAATCTCCCAATCATTTAACAAAATACTTCCANATGTTTTTGTTTTCTGAACTATTTTGTAACTTTCTAAGACCTTATCAGAATTCTCTTTTTGCCTTTTAATNTTCACATGTAGATGAGATGGTTCGTATTTGTCATAGTTACTTTGCCTTTTTAAACCACTAAGTAAAGCGACCCTCACACCACTGGGTGCTCCCTTCTGGACCCTGGATTAGGCACAGAACACATCCAAACACAGAAGAAAAGTCAATTTCCAACACACAGAGATCCTTTATTAAGGAAGACAGAGAGACAAGGTAGCTGAATCTGAATCAGACAGAAACAGCAGCAAAGGGCTTTGCAGGAGTGACTTTTAAAGGGAAAAAAGACAAGGTTTGTGTTAGGTTGAGCTAGGATGGATTGGTAGGTTCTGATTGAACATATTAGTCACTGTAGCCAAGTAGGAACTTCTGATAGCTGGACCTTGGTGGTCAGCCTCAGGAATGAGTCAGCCATAAGGAAATGGTCAAATAAGGGAATGACCCTTGATAACCAGCTTTAGGAATGTGGAAGTGGCTAAATAATGGAATCTAGTAGTTTAGCAAGAGAGGAAAGGCAGGGTCTGCTGGTACCATGTTTACCATGCTTGGGCCTCTTAGAGTCCTTCACTAAGCATACTGTTAAAATCATTCTTAATACATTTTCCAGTATTAGTCAGACTTTGTTGTTTATTTCTATATGAATTTCCTGTTTACATTCATATTGTATGCTTACGATCATCAACTAACTTACTAAAACAATGTGGATGATAATAAACGGGCTCCAATGTATACCTACGCAACAGCATGATAAGGGAAAACCCCAAACAACTCAAACAACTGGATANTTGAGGAAAGATTTTGCTCAGTGCTACAATAATCCAGAGCTTGCTTCCCCAGTCTTCGTTATAAGAGAAAACCTGTTTTCCAAACTGTATTCCTAGAAGTCCATGNAACAGTTTATTCTAACTCAGATCAAAAGTGGAATGGCTCTGGTGTTCTCTGCTGCAAGNGTTATCATGGGTATTTCAGTCTACAAGTGTTTCTTGGGATTAACAGGTGGGCTTCTTATCTGGCTTGCATGCCTGTGAGGTTAGCGAAGTTGGCACTCAGAAAACATCATTCCACGGATAACGTACCTGAATTAGCCATAGTATCCTAGCATAGTCCTGAACAGAAAAAACCTAGTGGTTACATTCTAGTCTTCCCATTTGCCCTTTAAGTTCTGTGTGTTCAGAGAATGGGCAAAAATGACAGAGGAGTAAAGGGAATGGAAGGGGCATTGGGAGAGCATCTACCTCCATTTCTCAAGTTTGATCTTGAGACGACAACATTATATTCTTTCATGTTTATTATCTCTCTGTGTTCTTTAATGCTTCCTATGTGTCTGTGGGCTGCAAGCCTTTGTTTACAAATTGGTGAAGTTTGAGAAGATGAATCATCATCTGTTTCAGAAAATGTAAGCTCTTTTCTTCACGGTTTCATTGGAGTGATGAGGTGCTTAGTTCAGTCTCAGGAGTTGGCAAGTACACTGGGGCGGAAGATCCATATGCTGATAAAAGGGACTAGCGGGAAACTTCACTCAAGTTGTCTCTTCCCCATTATAAAACCAACACTGGCCCTTACACCACTATTTACACCCTCCTAATCTTGAACATAGTAAAAATAAGAACACTGGCTGGTTTTTTCTCAGCTATTTTCTAAATCCTTTCTACAAAAGAAGCCTTGTACTCATTCTCTAGGCATCCAAAGTGTGAACTAGAATTTTGTTAATCCAGAGTCATCAATATTGGACTCTTTCCAGAATATGTCAGTTACATGCTTAGTTAGCGTTGCAGTGTCTTTAGAGATGTAGTCCTCAAATACTATCTGAAGCTTCTGTAAAGGGATTCAACTTCCTGAATTAAAGATATCTCTGTTCTTTCAGACAAGTCAGCTAATGAGTGTGGTGGTGTGCTAAGGTCATCTGCAAAATCCCAAGAACNTTATTATGAGAAGGTAGAAACATAAAACTAATTCCAANAGAAATAATCNAGAAAAAAAAGTGTGATTAAGTCACTGGCTTCTAAGTCTGGAGAAACATTAATAGAATCCTAAGAGCAAGGTGTCCCACCATAGGGAATGGGCTCCAAAAAGCCAGTTCATGCACCATAGATAAGTCCTAGCCCCACTGCCAGGGGCCCCACAAACAGACCAAGCCATACAACCATTACTCAAATTCAGAGGGCCTAGTGCGGTCCCATGTAGACTCCCCAGATGTCAGTCCAGAGTCAGTGAGCTCCCATTAGCTCAAGTCAGCTGTCTCTGTGAGTTTTCCCATCATGATCTTGACACCCCCCACCTCCCACCCCCAGCGTGGTCGTATAATTCCTCTTCCCTTTCTTCGACTGGACTCCAGGAGTTCAGTCTCGTGCTTGGCTGTGGATCTCTGCATCTGCTTCTATCAGTTACTGGATGAAGGTTCTATGATGACAATTTGGGTAGTCATCAATCTGATTACAGAGAAAAGCCAGTTCNGGCATCCTCTCCACCATTGCTAGGAGTCTTAGCTGGGGTCATCCTTGTGGATTCCTGGAAATTTCCCTAGCACCATTACCCCATAATGTCTCCCTCTATCAAGATATCTCTTTCCTTGCCCTCCCTCTCTATCCCTCCCCCAACTTGACCATCCCATTCCCTCATGTTCTCATCGCCCATCTCCTCCCTCACAGCCCCCAATTTACTCAGGAGATCTCATCTATTTCCCCTTCCTAGGGTGATCCATGCTTGTCCTTCTTAGAGTNTTCCTTGTTACTTAGCTTCTCTGGGGCTGTGGATTGTAGCCTGGTTATCCTTTACTTTACATCTAATATCCACTTATGAGTGAGTACATACAGTCTTTGTCTTTCTGGGTCTGGGTTACCTCACTCAGGATGATTTTTTTCTTGTTCCATCCATTTGCCTACAAATTTCATGATGTCATGTGGGGGCCGGGGTCGGGGGGCNCTTGGTCCTGCCTCAACTTGGTATGCCAGGCTTTGTTGACATCCTATGGGAGGCCTTACCCTCTCTGAGGATTAATGGGGGTGGGGTGGGAGGGAGCAGGAAAAGAGGAGGGAGGGGAACTGTGATTAGTATGCAAAATAAAACAAAAATTTTTAAAGAAAAATAGAATCCTAAGAGGAGATGAAGGTAAAGGGGAGACATTAAAATGTGGATTTTATCCAAGAGGCCATCAAGAGTCAGAGAAAATCATCAGATAGCAACATGGAGAATGGGCTGGAAGAAGGAAGACTTTAGACAGTAAGTAGGAGCAGTATTTCAGTAAGTAATAGCGTTAAAAACTTGTGGTCTCCACTATTGAGTCTAAAAGTTATTCATAAACTTGGAAAATACTTGATTTTCTTCTCCCTTTAGAACTGTGCAAAGTCTTAATGATCTCTGATTATACTGAATGAGAGTATAATCAGAGTCCAAATCTAGTGATCGAGAAGAAACATGTTGATCGAGAAGAAACCTATGTTGTCTTTGAAAATGAAAGACATTTAATTACAGAGACAAACTATAAACATACAAGATGAGAAACCTGATGCANCCTTTATATACCTCAAACATGCTTAACCAGATATTACACATTAGTGTTCCTATAGCTGCCATTTTAAAGAAACACAGGGTTAGTAGGTAAAGAAATTTTATTTTATTTTATTTTGTTATTCTGAGTAAAATTGCATTTTTCTTTATTTACTATTTCTTTTCTATTTTGAAGTTATNATATGATTATATCATTTCCTCCTTCCCTTCCCTCCCTCCAAATCCTGTCACTAAGAATTCTACACACATGTGAGCTCATGTGCCTAGACACACACTTCACACTTCACACATGCATGTCTAAAGAGAAGGCAAGAATGAAGATACCCAGAAATGTCATTAGATTTTGACATCCTGCAAACAACAGATATGCATCATTAAAAAAATAGAAGTCTTATTTTTTGTTTGGTTTTTCTCCTAAAAACTAACTGAATTCCCTATACATTTTCTAGTGAGAATTAATGGGGAATGTGCATTCCAAGTTCAAACCATAGCTGGCCAACAGTAATTGTTACAGTACTAAAGGCACTGACCACTGCTGTNCCACTATCTCCATCAGTTTACAAAATGTGCTAATGATTAAACAAAGTGCTGGACTGAAGTCTCACGAGCTGCTCCAGTTTTATCCATGTTAGTTTAGATTAGTCTTGCCTTCTGTCTTCCATGGTAAAATGAGATGATAATTTCTTCCCTCCCTTTCTACTTTATGAACTGCTTTGGTAAGTCATATGTGTATAAAACATGTTGGGAAAGCTCTACACTGCTTCCACATACTGCTGCTGTTTGAGTATTTATTACTCACTGAAATATTTTGTCCTAGATGGGATTTGCTGAAGGGATTTTTTTTTCCCTTTAAACAGTTTGGTGGCACCAAGTGCTTTCATCACTGTGACCCCAAAAGTGTAGATATATTAACTGAACAGCAGAGATAAATCTTATGAAAACAAGAATAATAAATAACAGTCTCTTGTTTATGACATTTGTACTTAAAAGGTGTCTGTGCACACATAGTGCCCCTTTCTTGTAGAGGCTTATCTTCTCAACTGTAAGGGCTCTGAACTCTACTAAGCTCTAACAACATCTTCCCAAACTCAAATCTGAAGTGTTTCTATACTAGACAAATTGACTTATCAGATCTGAATCTCTAAAGTCCCCTCTTTTAGCATACTTTCTCTAGCTCAGTCTTCATTTTTTTCTTATCCTTCACTATNTGTTCTTCAATTTCTCATTTCTCTGGCCCTTTCATTCTGAGTATATTACCAGTGAGCCTAAGCTTTATCTCAGCAAGCACTCACCTTTTCTTTCAAACATTTGCTCTATTTTCTTTCTTCCCTGGACATCTAGTACGTTACTGGTATTGACTCAAGACTGTGATCCAGCTTAATAGCTACAGGTAGACATGACTCTACCCAGTATTACACACACTGATGAACTGGAGAGAAAGTAAGCAAAATATCTGATGTCAAACTCTGAATAAATGCAACACATATAAAAGCACACACACACACACACACACACACACTAAAAATAATAATAATAATAATAACCCCCAAATGGTATCTTCCACAGACGACATACATAAGAACTATTTTGCCTTTAAAAAAAAAAACTTTTCAAAATTGTTTTGTGCAGCCCAAACATTCTTGGATGTGTGGTCTTCTACTGGCATATGGTCAACTAAAACCGTCTTTCTATTTTCTAGCAGTTAAAATCACCATTCACCCTATAGCTGGGGGGGGGTTTGCATGTCCAACCCCCATCTCCAGGCTGGACTTTATAGTCTGTCTTAGATTTACATAGGTTTTGAACTATTTTAAGTGCACTTTTCCTGGCCTTATCTGATGCCAGTAGCATTGTTTTCCCTTATGTAGGGCAGAGCATTTAGATGAGTTTCCTGGGTGATTGTATATACTGCTGAGCATCTCTGCTCTAAAGACATAGGTGCCGTTAGTGCAAGAGACTCAGGTACCTTAGNACTTGCAAGCAGGCTCTGTGAATGCAGCTGTGAGTGANACTTCTACTGAAAAAACACANAAAATCCGGCTTTGGAAAATTGGTGCGTCCTCAAAAAGTTCAATTCAATTTTATTCAAACTTACCAAACTTCTCTAATGTCCCAGAAACATGAATTTATATATGTGTGAAATCTGCTGATTTTATACAGTGGCAAATCATTCATAGCTTAAATAAATGCTTTGAAATATGGAAACCACATCTCTAGGCAGGCAGATTTTAATTCTGATTTTATAGCAGCCACAAGAAGAAGAACTGAAAAACACTAGTGTTTGGGGGTCAAGCAAGGGAGGAGGAAGACTTAATTGAAATGGTCCAAGGGAAAGGAAAAGAATGAGAACGGGTCAGGGGAGGAGTGGATTACAAATCAGGGGTGGTCATCAGTGTCAGATGGCTTGGAGAGGTCAAGTACAATGAGCCCTGGGGATGGACAATTAGCAATTAGGAGGTCACTGGTTACTTTGGCAAAAGCACTTCCAGAGCAGCAAGGCAGAAGCTAGATTGTAATGGGCTGGGAAGGAGTGGGATGTTCAAAACGGGAGAGACAACAGGCATAGATTATTCCTTGCAGACATTTGGCAGTGAAGCTAAGCAGGAAGATAATGTACTGTGTTGAAACAGTAAAGAAGTGCAAACAAAGCTGCTTTTATTATATTTCTATTGAAATATAACACATATGGAAACACACACACACACATACACACACACACACACACACACACACACACACACACACACACACACACACACACACACACACAAATTGTTAAGTGCATAGTTTTGAGAAACCTCCCAAAACAAACACTCCTGCAACCAAGGAGAAGACACAGAGCCTTTCCCCAGACCTCCTCAGCCTCCCCATTTTCTCTTTCATCACCANTAGTTAACCGCTACTCTGACCTAAAANGTGACCAGGACTTGAGGAAATGGGAGGAATGGCTCATTCAGTGAAGTGCTNTCTGCTAAGGCCCTGAGTTTGGATTNTGACCATCCCCATGGGAAGCAAAGCACAGCAGTAGGAGCTTTTGACCTGGGCACTCGGTGGGTGGCAGGGCAGGTGGGTGTAGAAGGGAAGATCTCTGGATCCCTGCAGCTGGCTAGTCTTGCTGAATCAATGATCAATGAGTTCCAGGTTCATTGAGAGACTTTACCTCCAAATGTAAGATAAAGCATAATTTAGGGAGACACCTTAGGTCAACATCTGGTCTTCACATGCATGTGTACAAATGCACACACACACACACACACACACACACACACACACACACACACATAAAGTAAAACTTTAAAGAAAGGATAAAAAAACACCAAGGATATTTTTAAAAAACCATAAGAAATCATATTTTTATGTGTGTTTAAAATTTTGGGTATATATAAGTATACACATATACACATATATACAATTTAAATGAAGTTAATCCACTCATGTTGATAATGCTTCCCCAAAAGCCATAAATTATTTGACAAAACCTCCAGCACCAAACATGGGAACTATCCTTTCAAGATTTTGATCAGAGGAATCCAAGAGTCCCCCAAAACAATACAGGTTACTACCATTCATCTTGGCTCCCTCTGAGAAAGTAATGATAAGATCCAATTGTTGAATATACCACACACTTCAGACACAGGACTTGAAGAAATAGAGATGGAATCCTCCTCCCTGAGTAATAGCTTTCATAATACCAGGAGGATCAATGCAAGTTGCCAAGGGAGGAGAGTAATCAATATTCCCACCCAGCTGTAATGTCTACAAACCACAACAATGACCAGAACAGCAAAATATCTTGAAAGGTGCGTTAGTGGTACTGATGTCCAGAAGATGACTAAGCAGCCATCTAGTGGTACATAAAGCCCATTCAATAGGAGAGAATAAAGTTCTGGACCATAAACCTAGCTTACTGCCTGTGTCTAGTGAAGTAAGGGACCCTAGAACAGATCCTGCTATAACCACTTTCCTAAGCTGGTGTAATTTCTAGTTGTATTCTAGACACTTACCATTATACCCGTATNCCATTATATCCTTTTATATTTATACTCTTATACCTTTATACCCTTATATCCTTATGCCCTATCCTTTTTGAGTTTAGCAAGTTAATTCATCATACTTTGTCTAGGAGACCATTTATTTCAGTGTACAGGGTGATTAGACAAAGTGAGGATGTGTAAATGAATGGACATGGATCAAAGCATTAGGATGTGCTTAATAATTCAGAAATAATACTTAGAATTTTAAACAATTCACTAATAGTTGAGAAACAAGAGGATACAGATTCAGGATGGTTTTGACCTGTAGTCAAGTGAAGATGAATGACAGAGCATAAAGAGTAGGAGACATCTTTCTGAATTCTAATTTGGATAATTATGGGAATAGAGCTAGCCATTCTGTTGATCAAAATCAGCAAATCTAAGAAGTGAAGCCCAGAGACTGGATGCAAGGGGGAGAGAAGAATCTCACTAAGTATTAGATCTCTGTAATTAAAGGTAAGTGATAAAAATGAAAATATGAATCAGAATTTTGGGAAAGAAATCCTGAAGCACATAGAGTTGGAGATCAATACTATTCCTCATAGAATTATACCACATGTGTCTACTGAACACTTGAAAAGTATCCGTCCAAAGTGCATGTGCTGTAAGGAGAATCTTCATGCTGCATTTTGCAAATTAAAATGAAAATGTATAAAATGTCTCATTAGCAATTTTATTGACTATAGTTTGAAATGAAAATATTTTTATCTACCTTNGGCTAAATGACATTTATCATTAATATGCTTTACTGATTTCATATTAGTTTGGGTTTTTTCAGTAGATAGTAGAAAATTTAAATATGATTCTGTTGTTTGTATTACAACTGGGCTAACAGCCTTCCTTTACATCCTTTGTGTAACATACTATACTTTACTGGGCAATATTGAGCTACTGTACTTATAGAAAAAATAATTTATTCTATTTGATTTTTTNCNTNNTNNTTNNNTTT
>LZPO01017605.1:0-32623 GCA_001675575.1 Neotoma lepida | reverse complement strand
CACCCCACCCCCCACACAAAGCATGTCATTTTGTGCCCCACATTGCAGGGAATTCTGGCAGTTTTCTGCACCTTTGAAGGTAAGAAGGTCCAGTTCACTTTAAATCTAGAAGCTGAGGGAAAATTAAAAGCTAACTGTACAATAGAACCGAAAGGAATTATTGCCATTTTAAGATCAGAAATAAGGGAAATGTTCACTGACAAGTCTTTTCTCCATAACCAGATTTGAAAAATTCTCCAGAAAAGGAAGAGGTAGAACAAGGGAAAAGAAAAGGTTAAAAATAAAATGGACAACCATGAAAAGATTTATAATTTACTTTTAAAATAAATCAGCAAAGGGAGGCCTGCTCTGCCATTTGCTCTGAGGGCTCTGGGGTCTCACACTGAATAATATTCCACAGCCCATTTTGATGTGCACTGAAATTAACAGTCAGCCACTTTATGAAATATTATCTTTGTTAGCTTTACCACTAACAAAAATACACTTCCAATTTTTCACATCCACACACTACCTCTATTAAAGCAATCGGGAAATTAGTTGGAGATAAACTGTACAGCGATTTTATTCATAGCCTCGCTGTATCTCACACTGCCAATCTGCATCACAGCTCACTAAATAGTGCCTAATGTTTATTGCATTTAACTGAATGTATACGATTCGGAAGGTTCGCCAGGGACCGATTATCATAATTATACATGTTTCTATGGAAACCCACAAGTCTATCAGTTTTGATTCATTATATTGTTATACCTTCTAGCACTTTCTAATTATTAGGTGCCCATAAAAAGTCTCAGTCTTGCTGTTACTATAGAAATGAGCTATAGACGGGCCTCAATTGTTAACCCTTAGAGGACCAAAATATATAGACTCAGATAGCTGATAGCTCTTCATGTAGCTGAAATAGCTAACAATTCCATCTATTACTGAAATTCATAATTGATTTGCTATTGTTAATTTCTGGAAATACTTCAGTTGAGCAACTCATGAATAATCACCACAGATTTTATGAGATTGTCCTGAGTTTAAGATTCCTTCTCCTTATGTATTTCCTCAGGTATGATAAAAGACACACACACACACACACACACACACACAAAAATGAGCACAACACTGAATGAGTGATCACAGAGTGTAAAATGAAAAGTCTTTCGAGACTGGTCCCTTCTTTCATAGATACAGGCACACTAGCTGGTGTAAACATGGAATTATGTGTTAAGTGATAAAACAGAGAGATCAGCGTATAATAGAGGAAGCTCGGGTGCAAAGACTCTTTAAATCAAGCATCTAAAATTGCTTCACAGCAATATGGCTATTTAGGTATAATTTAATATTGCTGCTTAAATTGCAATTTGTAATTTAATATTTTCATTTTACTTTTTCTCTTACATTCACTAACAGAATCTGTGAAAATTGAAAGGACTGAGCAGTTTCATTGTCTCTCTAACCCTCCTGCTATTATAGTTTTCAATTAGAAGTGCCTTTTAATTTAGATCAGGAAAGCTCTCCTAAAGTGACAGCTCGCCCTTCACACTGCATATCTATTTATTTCGGAAGTCAACACACCATTCAATAACCTGAGAACAGCCCTGATTGCTATGCTAATAGTATTCAGAAATATGTCGACACCCGATAGAAACAAGTAAACTAAGGCTAATTCATAAAGTGAATAATAAAAGGCAGAGGGAAGCCGGTCTCACTCTCCAGTGCTGCAGCTGGAATCTTAAGGTTACAAATTTAATTTTTCCCCTCCCTTAGGGAAATGAACACTATATGATAACCAAACTGAAATTAGATTTTGCCTAATATTACAGCCTAGCCTATTTGATGCAGTTTGTTTTATTATATAAAGCTGCAGAAGGAAGCGATGGAGACAATGCCTGTATATGCTAATGCCTGGCTGAGCCAGGAGATGTGGCTTCAACCAGAGCTCCCTTCAGCTCAAAGCTAAATGCATTTTGCTTTGTGCAGGGGCGGGAGGAGAGGGAGAGGCTGGAGAAATTTAAATGTATGCCCACATTTAAAAACAACAGCACTTGTTAGGTAACCATTTTCTTCATATTACAAGCCCAAACAACCACTGTCCATCGCAGCTCCTCATCAATTACGAATAAATCAAACTGTATAAGCAACAAAAGGATTCAGATTTGCATGTGGAAGTTCAAACCCAAAATAACCGAGAACCATCAAAGCCGTTTGTCCCTGGCTCTTACGGTACTGTTGGCATTAGAGAAAAGTAGATTTGCTAGTAAATAGGAAATTTAAAGCAGATTAGGAGTAAATTGAATCAGACACCTTAAAAACTCCATTTATCAGTAAACACATATGTATGTATACAGCCTAGAATTAATTATTTCTTAATTTATATTAAAATTACTCCCCGGCTCCAAACTAGGCATTGGTTATGCAGACTAACTCAGCTATGGTTGCATATTTCTACTTATCATAAAAAGTAATGTTTAATAATAAATATTTTATTTTTAATCGTGTGTCGACTTTTATCCTTGAGATCATTATTCCTCTAAACCCACTAATGTTTTCAAACATCTATAGAGCCTATTTTGTACATTTTGAACTAGAGAAAAAAACATAAATTGATACACTAGCAAAATGTACGTGTGGAGAAAACAACACACTACTGTTTCTGGATGGTTCAAGGAATTACAAGATAATAATNACATTAGGGCCAGCATCTCATGCATTTGACTAGTCAGCCTAAAGAAGACAATGGCACAATTGCTTCCCTAAGCAAGCACTACCTGGTGTATGCTTTTAGAGAATACCTAAAGATCACTGTTAAGGTAGTGAATCCTGGGGAATGGGATGGGGGTCACAATGGTGATTAGACAAAGAAAGCATAGAAAGTAAGTCATCCAGGCAAGAAAGGTATTACCACCTGGGATGTTATTTATTTCCTAGAAAGAGAGTAGAGGTAAGTCCCTGTATGGCAAAACCATGAATTAATTATATTCTGCCCCTCCACCACCAGCAGGCAGCATAACATGCTCAGATTTTATTTTTGGTGACACAGGAAATGATGACTTATCATCCACGGTTGGATGTTAAAATCCCAGAGGACAAAGCCAATAAAAGCAACTCCTAGTGACACAAACTCAGAAGCTATACCATCAGTATCCATCAAACTGAAATGTTTTAGGATTTGTATTTATTTATAGCACTTTGCCACTAAGGAAAATATCTAGTCAACTAGGGAAAGTCTAAATTATTAGAGGTTCTTTTTGCTGCTGTTTTGTTTTGTACTGAAAGGAAAAGTACAAAAAGACAGTAACAACTTGGGATTCTCTTCAGCCCAGAAGCCAAGCTTCACTGAGAAGCTTGGCTGGTGGCCTGGGGCCTCCTAGACCCATATGGCAGGCCTTGAGCTGAGTGGCTCACCCCACAGGACAGACACAGGTGCAGGTGTAATCAGCATTAAGTAGAAGGGTGCATACGAAAAAAAAAAAGCAAAACAGCACTTCTGCCAATAAGAGTAAGAGGGATAGTCAGTCAGGGTTGGGAATGACANGAACTTAAAAGGCACCTGGGAAGAAGGTTTACCTCACAAAGCAGGATGCAGAATATCTAGAAAAATCTTTAATCCGATCATCTGAAATGATGAAGAAAATGGAGGGGGAACAGGGAGTACTAACTGTCTAAGGAGTATTAATGTCATTTTGTTGTTAAGAGAAAGTCAATAGTATATTTTTAAATAAGACATGCAGCCTGTGCTGTGGGNAAGAATTACATGGAAATCATGTATCAAATATATAAAGTGAGGAAAGGCAGACATTGGCCAAGGAGCCAGTTAAAGAATATTCCATACTATAAGCCAGTGGGATTATTACAATATCTCCATAGGGAGAGGAAAATGAGTAAGCGTGATAAAAGGGAAATAAGTTGTGCCCAGACAGAGGGCGAAGTATGGATTCAAACAATCCAGGGGTGGATACAAAGTGAATGATGGTACTTTTCAGTGGAAATGAGGTATGGGATGCTAAAGAACCAACTTGATTTCTAACATTCAGATGTGCTGATAGTGTGTAGTAGGTAGTCAGACAAAGGATCTGAAAATATCCTGAGAAAGAGTACTAATTTTCATTCTTCTGGCCTTGNTATAAGTTATTGTTTCATGTTACAAACTGGTGAAGAGGAGAATGAGTGTAAATGAATATGGCAGTAAATTATATGATACACCAGTTAGCAACAGAAGAATGATTAAATTTCCATATGAAGATATGGAAAAAGAAAAGGTACCAAATGAGAGTTGTCTTATCATTTTCATCTGTCTGTGAGTAAAAGAAAAAAATAAAATAATAAAAGAAAAGAAATGGGAGGGTTACAAAAATGAAGAGAGGAAATGATACAATAGGATATTAAGAAAAAAATAAGAGTACAGTTGGGTTTCTAGGCTGTAAAGTGTTCTGCAGGCATTGAATAAAGAGTACTTGGGGGCAGATGTATATGGGTGTGCATGGCACATGTGTGCATCATTTATGTGTTTTTAAAACAAAAGACGATGGCACAGGTTCAAAAGCAGAAGAGGAGATGGTAGTAGAAATGCACATACTGAAGTCCTCACTGTGGTAAGGGCTGGGAGAGCAGCACATTCAGAGGAGAAAGACAAGGAGGGGGACATAGAGTCCTAAGAAGACTGGAGACCTGGAATGGGGGGCCTTTTAACAAATGTGAAAGAGGAAATAGTGGTGATTCAGACTTAATTTGTGGTTTGAAAAGGAGGTATACATACAATGATCAGAATAGGGAAGAAGACAGAATGCTTTCAAGTGGTTTCAAACTGGAAATAAAATGAGTAGGAAACCAGACAGCAAGCAACCAGCTGCATAAGGCCAAGATCTAAAAAAAATTTGAAGAATGAAAGGACAAGGAGCTATTATTGCTCATGTGAACAATGGGCATCTGTGCTTTTACTCCTTTGCTTGGGAGTAAACTCTGTAAGATTGCCAAGTAGGAATGGTCAAGCAAACAGAGCTTCCATCAAAACAAGAGACCTAGAAATATCAGAAGCTACACCTGTGAAGTTTCATAAACATGGCTGCCTAGACATGACCTGAACAAGGACAACTCCTATAGACATGCTAACATGGAAGGGGGGAAACTCTCGAGTCCTCAGCCCTAAACAAAGAACTGTAGCAGCTAAAGAACACAGGGAGCAGGAGAAATAGTCTTCCCCAGAGAGGAGCACACCAACCGGTTATCAAGTACCAACTGGTTAGCCCTGAAAACACACTTAGGAGATACACACACACACACACACACACACACACAATCTCACAACAATTAAAGGAAAGGAGGCCATGAATTTGAGAGAGAGCAGTGGAAGTTTGGATAGAGGAAAGGGAAGGAAGAAGTGATACAATTATATTATAATCAAAATCTAAAATGTATTATTTTATAGAGACTATTTTAGAACTCATTTTACTCATCAGCTGGGCATTATGGCTCATGCCTATAATCCCAGCACTCAAGAGATTGAGTTGGGGAGACTGTAATACATTTGAGGCCAGTGGGTCTAGAACCAGTGGGTGGGGACTTTGTCATCCTGGTGATGGTGATGTGTGGTCAGTATGCAGTTTTGCATTGCTACATCATTCCAATGCTCCTCCGCTCATGTTGTCACCTGACTTCCTCCATCTCAAGCTGTTTTTAATCCACATTTCCTCCAGACAAGAGCAAATGCTATGCCTCTGTCATCTTCCATTTTCAACCTTTTCATTTCTCATCTGTAATTGTCTGTTCTAGTTTGGAGTTAATGATTGGTATTTATAACTGTCCTAGGAACCAGAGATACAGTGGAGGGAAAGATAACACAGATTAATAGAGAATCAGGAGTAGAATTCTTCCTTTTAACTCTGAATCCAATCCTCATCCAAAGCATATAAACACACAAATTATTAGAAGGAAGTTATAGTCTTAGGATTATTTATGCAAGTGTGAAGTACATACAGCCTGTGCTCTGAGGTGTAAGCATGAATTGTACACAGTGTATGCTCTGTGGTATAATGAATTGTATATAGCATGTGCTGTGTGGTGTCTACAGTGGAGTAAGATTCCACTCTTTCCAAACTTTGCCTACTACTCTGTTCTGATCCTCCTTCTAATGTAAAGCCCAGAATTTCCATAACTCTTCTAAAGTAGATGAAAAATGTGAACTTATGATGTTCCAGGAGGGATTATCATCACTGGTCACTTAAGATTAGATCAACAGATGAAGAAAAACAATTTATCTCCTTCCTAATGATAATCCTGAATTCAAGAGGTATTGACATGGATTCTGTGACTTAGGGATGTTAGAGCCAGTATCTCTGTGAGTTCAANGACACTGTAACAATATGTAACAGCCGCCCCCGTGCCATCACTTACATAAACATCCAAGACAGGAAAAAGCTACAGGAACTGGGGACTGGGCAGGTGCTATTGTGGGTTAAGTGCCCTCTCTGCAGCATAAAGAACCAAGTTTGCTTCTCAGCACATACAGAAGGGTGGACCCTGTGAAGGTGGAGATAAAAGAGTCCCTAGGTCTTGATAATGAGCCACTGCAGCAAAATTAGTGAGCTGCAGATTCAGTGAGACACCCTATCTCAGAAGTAAGATGGGGACCTATAGAGAAGGACATTTGATGTCATACTCTAGCTTCTGCACAAGCAGACATNGATGATCAACACACACACATGTACCACACATGCGAATATGAACACATATGTCACCACATGTATGAAATATTAATTTTACAAAAGAAACAGAAAAAGAAGTTTGTGGGTCATCTTTGATGAAAGCAACCTCACCCCCCAAATTACCAGTGCACTTCTGCGTGTATCTCAAGTAAACTGTTAGAAGGTTAGACCTAGCAGCAAAGGAGACTTGGGAGTTGTGTTTTTAGCTTCTCTTGTCTGTTTTTAACAGAATGGGTGTGTGTATTGTAGTGTTTATTTAGCTAGGCAGCATTCTGATTCNAAGCCTTACAACCTCTAAAATCTATGTTCAAAATGTACTTCATTTGGAGGGCAAGCAAACCAGAAGGAGGATTGCAAGTCTTTTTGCGTCTGTTTAGATCAGTTTAATCAACAAGCTGAATGTTTTCTTGGAAAGCACAGAGATCTGAACNCAGGGAAACCAAGAATTTTTTTTTAAAAACAGGTCAACTGTGAGTGTTAACACTATGCATCTGGAGAAACCAAAAGGATCTCAGGCCCTGTGATGGATGGTGAGGGAGGCAGCTGCTGAGCCCACAAAGAAGGCCAGGCTGTCAAAAGGTCATGGAAATTGGAGGACACAGTTTGGATGAGAGTTGGCCCTTTTCCCATGTAAACTGCTTCTAATATTGTAAAAGTCATTTCATTTTTAACAGCTTTATTGAGATATAACTTAAATATCATATAATTCACACATTTATAGTGTACATTTCAATGATTTTTAGCATAGTCACAGACTTGTGCAAACATTATCACAGCCAATTTCAGAACATTTCCATAATCCTAACTTAAACTTGCACCCTGCAACTATCACCTATCTGTTTCTAACCACCGGAGGCCCAGAAACTGCTAGTCTATACTCTATCTTTATGGATTTGCCTAGTCTGAAGAGTTCAGATAAATAGATTCATATAACACACTACGCATTGTTCTTTCCCTTAGCATTGTGTTTCCAAGATCCATTCATTTATTTTAATAGTTGAATCATATACCACATTTGTTTGTTCAGTAGATGACACTGAGTTTGGCTGTTCCCACATACTTAACAACTGAATAATGAGGCAGCAGAAGTTTTATACAGTGAGATAGCATCATTTGTCCATTATGACATAGGTTGATATTGTTTGTAGATTTTCTTTATATATTAATAATATAAGCCTATTATGTGACATGTGGGTTGTAAATATCTTCTATCCTTCAGTTGTCTTTTCACTTTATTAATCATCTTCTTTGAAGCGCAAATGTTTCTATTTTTCTTGGGGGTTATCTGCAGTGGAATATGTGGGTCATATGCTGGCCCTATGCTAATCATTGAAGGAATTACCAAAGAATTTGGAAAGTTATGACAGCATTGCACATCCATATCAGCAATCATTAGAGGTTCTGATGTTTTCACATCCTTGCTGATATTCATTTCACTTTCGTATTCTAGCCATCCTAGAGGATAAGAAGTGATATCTCATTATAGTTTGAGTTTCATTTCCCTGAATACTTTTGCATCTTTTCATGTACATGTTGGCCACTTTATATATCATTTGATTACATTTTATTTATAGCTTGTGTCAATTAGTAATTAAGATGTCTTTCATCTTAACTTACCCCAGTGGATGAAGACAGGGGAGAGCTGGTGGCCTGACAAATCCTACAACTACCCAGGCCCATAACCAGGGTTAAGTATTGGCCCACTCCAACATCCACCCCATCTATGATCTGCTGGAGCACAGGTGGCGGGGGCAGTCCTGTGGACCCAGGGCTACAAGATCTCCATGACACAGAACAACAACAGGATTCCAGGAAGAGTTCCAGTGAGAGCCCAGTGTCAGTAGTATAGCAGAGACCAGGGACCTTGAACCAAACTAATGCTTCTTTGCGATGAATACCTGCATGTTAAAATATATGGATAAAGGGGTTTACTGTGTAACTCACTGTGTCACACCACAGCTTTCTTAGCAAGATTTTCCTTTTCTTCCTTTTTTTTTCTTTTTTATCTTAAAGTTTATTTTGTTTTATTTTGGGGGAGGTAGCTGCAGGAGCAGAGGGAGGACTTGAGTAGACAGGAGATGGGTGGGATCAGGATGCATGATGTGAGATACACAAAGAATAAATAAAAAAAAGAAAGTTAAAAAAGATATCTTTCATCCTTAATTGTGTCAGTTCTTTATATAATCACAAGACAAATCTTTTATCAGAAAAATGAATGTAAATATTTTCTCCCCACTGAATAGCCTTGGCAACTTTGCTGAAAATGAGCTAAATAGAGACATACAGGTTCACTTTATATTCTTAATTTCTTTACATCGTTATATATACATAATTTATATAATATAATATATATTTATATAATTTTGTAAATATCCTTGTCTTGGTACCATCCTATTGTGATTACCATTTCTTCTTTGTAGTTAAGTTTAGAAAGCACCAACTCTTAACTATGAGGCTATCAAGGGATAGCTCTGAGATGAAGGACATGTGACTTCTCCAACTTCATTCTTCCTTTTCAAGATTGACTATTTTTAGCCTCTTGAAATTCTATGAGTTTGAGAATTAGCTTGCCAGTTTCTAGAAAGAAGCCAGCTGGGAGACTTATCAGGATCAAATTTTATCTGTTCATCAAGTTGGGAAATCTTGTCATTTTAAAAATAGTAAATCCTGAGCCATAAACTGCTTTTAATATTGTAAAAGACATTTCTTACTGTGCCTCTGTTTGCCTTGATTTANTCTATTTTCACCTTATTAGTCATGTATAAGAAACCTTAGTAGGAGGCAGAGGAACAAAGTCAGTGTGATAGGCAAAGGAACAATAACAGAGAATAGACATGGTTTCTGGGAGCAAAGTCAGGTAGAAAAGTTTCCTAAAAATCAGTCTTTTGTGTCGGCGGAGCTTAGAGACATTCTAAGCCTCACTGGGGTCAGCTATTTCTTCCACACGCTGCAGGCCCTGNGCTATATCCGTTTGTTGCAATGGCTGCCATGGCAACAGTTCACGTGGGCTGGAAGAGAGAAGATGAGGTCTCTCTGCCACAATCATTAGTGCTGCTCTGGCCAGCAGGAGGTGCCAAGGAGAGCAGTCACTCCCACCTCTGCAGGGATCCACACCCACCTCTATAAAAGCCAAGGACCAAGAACTGAGAAGCCTCCTGTGAGAATCCACAAGCAGGTCAAGAGCTCCCTAGAGGGATTTATAAAACAAAAAAGAGGAAGGGGGAAAGTGATTTCAGTAAGCATGAATGTCAAACACACCCTAGGAGTGCTTAGCTACATGGAGAAAAATAAAACTTAACTCTAGNTATGAAATGCAACCTTTCCCAAATCAGATCCTCTTATTTATGTGTTTAATTTTGCTATTCAATAATTCAATTTTACATTTTCTGCAGTGAAAAGATTTGTAAGTTAGTTTTCTTCCTTCTTTCTTTCTTTCTTTCTTTCTTTCTTTCTTTCTTTCTTTCTTTCTTTCTTTCTTTCTTTCTTTCTTTCCTTCTGTATTGTGCACAAACTACCCCAGGGAACTGACAATTGTGGATTAAGCTGAGTTATAATGCCTCATCTCTAGACTCTGCAGCCAACACAGTTACCATTCAGGATATCACAGGGGATCACTCACCACACTTTCCCTACTGCTATATCTTGAATTTCAGGAAGACATAGGGCAAATGTTTCAGTATCCATTTCATGAACGCATCAGAATATTTTACCTTACACAATGGGGCAGGCAACAGCTATTAATTAAAGTATGATGTGAGACACCAACCACACATACAGAATACAGATACAGAACAGCAGCCTGTGAGTGGTTAAGGATTTATGTAATGAGGAAATTTTTACACATATNCGACATTTGAGTTTGAAATAGCCTTATCTTTGTCGTGTGTGACTGGCAGTTTTTACCTTTACAAACTCTTTAGTATGCAACCAATGTTCCATGGTACACATAATTGACTAAATATTTATCAAATATTCAGACACTTACTTGGTGGATTAATTATTGAACAGGCTTCCTCTGAACTATCCTTCTTTTCACTACAGCTAATTCTCTGTTGCTGGCTTGACATATGTTCTGTGGAGGCAGGGAAAGAGCTAGCTCAGCAAACTGTTACTTTCAAGGTGAAGCATGTAAGCATGTGAAGACAAGGTACACAGGCCAGTCCATGTCACTGCTCTAGCAGACTTCAAAGAATGTTTGAAGCCACACAGGAAATTCCTAATGAGTGTGGTTTACTTGCTGTCTTACAAAATTTAATTTGAAGTTAATCTTTAGTGATTCATCAACTGATGTTGAAAGAGGATTCTGTTAGCAGCTAAAACTATTGCTCCAGTCAGAATCTTACAAANCAACTCTACTATACNACCATAGAAGTCAGAAGCAGGGAGAGCTGTCTCCAGTGACCAACGGAAGGATCTTGTAGTCAAAACTAGAAGGAGTCACTCACAAACTAGTAACTTTAGAAAGGGTTAGAAATCAGAAAGGGGTGAAGAAGAAAGGGGACTCAGCCTTCATCATTCTCCAACAGTGCCACAGTATTGAATGATGTGACTCTGTATCTTTGACATAGAAATGGCATGCCACAGAAAAATATTTCCTTTACACATTGTAACTTGTGCTCTTGGTTAATTTGAGGTGGTTATAAATCTCTTTGATGAAATGGACAGATCTGAAACTACCCTCCGTCTCACCTTCAACATTATTTTGTTCAAATCCAATAACTGGGTCAGGTTCTCTCCCTAAACATTCTCATTACAAGCAAGGACAATGTACTTCTATATGTAAACTTTCTTAATGCTTCTACAGAAACATTCATATCACATTCATTCTTCAAGTCTTCTTAAAAAACATGAAACAAGAGCTTATTANTNGTACCTCAGTAAATAAATAACACTGAAAAAGGCATTTTAATATGATTCCAAGTTGTTTTTGTAAAATTATATTTAAAATAAAGCTATTTTCTGTATCTATGAATATTTATCTCTATTATAAATAGATCATAATTTCAAGGATATTCACAAATCATTAATTATGAACACATTATTTTAAATAAATAATAATTGTATGGTTTCAACATTATCAGCAGATACGTTCATGTTGTAAAACATGGATGCTATACTTAATTAGTCACAAGTGATACAAATGCTTGACATAAACTTCTGAGACTTCTGACGGGTGTGTGTGTATGTGTGTGTGTGTGTGTGTGTGCGAAAGTCTTTGAAATCCACTAGCACACGCCATTTTTTCAAACAAGACAAACGTGGGGGAATCAGCAGGAGTCCATTTTGGCTTCCCTAGAGTGCCCTGGAGCTGTCCACAGGAAGGTGCTGGAAAAGGCTGCTTGGGATGGTTCAGGTACACAGTTATTTCAGCCTGAAATGCAGCAGGCTAATCAAACCCATGTGAGAGCATTGCTGCACAACACATGACCTGGAAACTGCCTCACGAGGGCTGAGAGCATCCTCAGTCTCCTTCAATAATTAGAAGGGAAAGATGCTTTCTCCAGAATATACAGGGAAAGTTCATCTAAGACCCAGAGACATTTATTTAGTCTTAGAAATATAAATGGCCTTCCTGAGAAGAACTGAGCTGAACTGCTAAATAACTGACATTTTCTCCAAGAAGAATTAAGTTCTTTATAGAAAGCTATAGTTCACATTCTATGGATTTTTCCAGTAGTCCTAATTCCATATTAAAAAAATTAAGCATTATTTATAAAAAATTGTCTGTTTACCATCAGCAGAATTGCTCTCCACATAAACTGAAAGAACAGGGACAAAAGGGTTTGTAGGTTTAGCAAAATACAAGGACTGACTTTCAGATCCATGGTAAAGGTCAGGTGTGATATTCAAAAACAAATTAAAACCAGCCATTCTATTGGACTCAGAAGATTCTAGCAAAGGTTGGGTACCCATGGGCATTGGCTCAAAATGTGTTTATTATGATCACACCCCAAATGATGCTGCAAGCCCTCTTAAGGCCTCTGTTCACTACCATCCTTCTTGCATTATGTATGCAGTTATTGTTTTGCATTGTGCACGATCTAAAATGATACAAAACCATTTTGCTGAAAAATAAACCACTGGTTTTATGCTTAACACCAGGATTACAAAATGTGATGTCATGAATTATTCATACTATTCGATTTAATGTAATCATTTTCTTCCCAGCGTTAAGCCTCTGTGAATGGTGTCCTATGCAGGCCCTGTTTTGAAGAACTTAATACTATGGAGAGAAACACCTGGCATTAACTAACAGGGAATTAGACTCATTGTCACTCTGGAAAAAAAATACACTTTAAGCTTTGATCTTCTGTACATCCAAATTCCAAGAAATATTTATCAATACTACCAAATGAATGAATCCTGGGCACTTGTAGAACTATTGACCTCCATATTCAGACATAGACATATGTAATAGTAAGCACACGTTTGCATATTTGAGNTACAAGAAGGAAATCTTTCTTTCATTCAATGTAATAATTAGACAAATTTCTAATATGTTTACTCTAACAACAAATATATCTTGATACACATTTATATTTTACTTAGTTCACCTCTTTCTACTTACTTACATGCAGACAAAACATGTTGAGGAATAAATACACAAGTGTGTTTGCCCCATAGAGTAATTTAATCTTCAAGGCAGTTCCAAAAATCAAAAACAAGATAAAGAGTGCTCCTGAGTGTTTCAGACACAAATATTAGCTTTAAACCATTACCGACAACTGTTAAAAGCCACTTCTTTTTCTGGGTGGCTGTTGCTTGGCCTTCTCTGTACTTCAGTATAATAAAGCCATATGAAAATGTTCCAATTACTTTTCAATCAAGAAGCAGCTCATTCTGGGGTTGAGTATATGATCTGTAACCCATGAGAAGAGCTGAGAACAAAGAAACCCAATTCCTAATCTTAAGTCTATTAACCAGCCAGCTCATGAGTCCCTGAAAAGATATTTATTATCCTTCATGGTGTTATAGAGAGGGCCAAATGACAAATAAAAATTAACATATTCCATATATGTNTTAATTTATTCATTTAAAACCCCAAATATCTATAATCCATATACACCATGATTGTTAGAGGTAGAATGTGTAAGAAAACNTTTGTACAAGTAGAAAAATAAAGTAATAACAATTTAAAACTGAGCTTGCTTAAGAAGAGGAAAGAATATAGAATTCTGAGGATCAATCATGTCCAAACCTATAGGAAATAATGCATCAACAGAAATAGCAAACAGAAGAAAAATGTATAGATCACAATTACATTTTCAGCACTATTTTAGTCGACAGAAATCTCAGCACAGGGACATACACACAATGAATGTGCCCCCACTGTTGCCATTTGATTATAATTTGATTATAAAGATGGTCACTACAGTAAAGCCCTACACCCAGTTCTTACACCATCAAGGTAAGCTCCATCTACTGCTCCTCTCTGAAAATAGATACAGAAAGTTCCTAACTTGGTCTTCATGGAACACTAGATAAGCATCTTGAGAGGTCCTAGGAAAGGGTAAGGGAGTCTGAATAGTGCATGGAAAATATTCTTTAAACTAATGGCTTGATTGATTTAATTCTAAAGTACTCTCTTTTTTCATAATGCCTTGGGTAAGGAAAAGTTTGTCATGCTCCTAAGTAAAAAATATTGGGCACTGTCTCTATGAATCTTGGTAACACGCTTCAACTCTAGTATCATTAATAAAGTCAACTACCCAGAAGCCACTGCTTCCCAAGAGCCAAAGCACACACTCTGTCCATTTCCCACAGTAGCATGTTCCTGTCAGGCTCCTCACTGCTTCCTTGAGCCTCTTCCTTCTCCCCACAGCCAATGGGTACAAGATAGTCCTAGAGATGGTTCACAAAGGAAGCCCTCGGGTTGGTTTATCATTTACTCACTCACACACTCATCCAAGTTAAAAAAAAAACTATCATGCATTCAAATTCCAAAATGTTTGTGTTCTTTAAAAAAAAAAATAATGTGGAGAACTGAGAACCAGCTCTAGTGCTTTCAGGCTCTCGATGAGGCTACAGTCTAATTACTGCCTGCTGGGTGGCGCAGTTAAACACAATCAGTCAGAAAGCCTTAAAGATACAATATCCCTTTTCACAAACTGTCTGCTTGTCAATTCCAAGTCGCCCCCCTGCTTTAAATCAACCAACTGCCGAGCTGTTATGAACAGCAACTGATTTTCCATGCCGTGCTGCACAACAAAATCACACCGTATCCTATTTTTAATGGCCACAGTTTTTCAACTGCATAACAAGAGTTAGCTAGCACTGCTGAGCTGAACGGCATCAAAAAATGGGTTCAAGTAGAAATAAGACGGAACCCTTGAAGTGAACAAGTACAGACCCAATTACAAGTGCATTGTGATGCCCAGTACCCATTACACCCAAATAACAGTGGAGCAAATTCCTGCTTAATAGTTACATTGTAGATATCAACTTCTTTTATTTTTGTCCCTCCAGAACACAGCTTGATACTTAAAAAGAGAGGCAAAAAAGCTTAATCACAAATATTATTTTATTAACACATATCAGTGTACGCGCAGAGGGTTTTCTGTGATGTCAGTATAGGGGCTATAGTAGCAAAGTCACCATAGAGATGCTCTGGTCCCTTCATGGGCTTCACAAGTTGTCAGGGGTTTCACTTGGGAAATTCAAGTTGCCTTCCTTGTGTATTGTTCATTAAAAAGCATCATTCCTCAAACAATATGCCATTTTATTATTAGTGCCTTGGGGATGTACACCAGCAGTTATTTTTCTTAATTTTTAGGGAAATTTTATCCTCACCCCTGAAGTACTGTGTGTAATTGGAAATTTAAAAAGTTGGTGTTTAGGGGCTGGAGAGATGGCTCAGTGGTTAAGAGCACTGATTGCTCTTCCAGAGGACTTGGGTTCAATTCCCAGCACCCACATGGCAACTCACAGCTGTCTGTAACTCCAATTAGTTCCAGTTCCAGGGTACCTGACATCCTCACCTAGACATACATGAAATGAAGGCAAAACATCAATAAACATAAAATGAAAATAAATAAATAAAATGTTTTTAAAAGTTGGTGTTTAGGTACATGGAAGTTGACATATGACAAGTTCCTTAATAGTTTGAATTAAAAAAAAAAAGGAAATGGGAAAACAACTGTCACTACAAGAGCTAGAGACAGAGAAAAGAAGGTATTGATAATAAACACATCCTTAAGAACCAGACCTAAGATGTAAGGGAAAAGATACAAGTGAGATCAGAGTCAACAAAGTTAAAACATCTAAACAGCAAGATAAATCCAATATTTTGTACATTAGCTAAAAATAAATTAAAATTTCATGAAGGAGAGATGAGTATAAATGTCACTGCTAGTGTACTGGTGTAGTACACGTGAGAAAGAAGGAAGGGAGGGAGGGAGGGAGGGAGGGAGGGGAAAGGAAGGGGGAAGGAAGGAAGGAAGGAAGGGAAAATAGAGGGAAAGAGAGAAGTCCAAGAGGAAGATGTCAAATGGTATGTTATATTTTGTTATTAGACAAAATTTTACAATAAATCATGAAAAGTAGCAATTCAATAGACACTGTGTTGAGTTGGCTATTATACTGTTGGAGACCCACAGCCCTTCAATATCATCCTGCCCAACCCTGGACTACATTCTCTGCAAGTGGGTGTCCTTTCCCCTGCTCCAGAGCCTAATTTTCGCTTGGTTTGTGGGCATTAACTTCTTACATTTTCTTTTTCTGTGTCAGTTTGGTGGTCTAGTTGTGTACTGAGACATTTTTCAACAATGATAGAGAAACATCTTTAGAAAAAGAAAATATTTCTAAAACATTGTATTGTCGATGATTCCAAGGTAAGTATAGTATACATTTGCCACTTTCTTGCATGCATTTTTCTCTTCCTTTGTAAAATAAGATGGAACACATGGCCCAACACTTCTGCCTGCTTTGGGATCTTTACTATTTTCTTTTTGCCAGTTCAGAGAGCTCCATCCTGAAGCATAAAACAAAACATTATTAGAGGTTGTGTGAACTATAAAAGGTCTGACTAAGAACTCCAGAGCGTAAGGACCTAATGTGACTTGCATTATAGGCTGTGGCCAGCAGCCAGGTTTTGTAGGATTATTTTTGAAGGCCATGTTATCAAAACAGCATGACATTTGCTGACTATTCACTATATAGTTATATATAATGAATATGCATAGGAACTTCAAGGTGGTAACCAAAATAGCTTTTAATGATAAGTAGTAAATAAATTCTGGACATTTCCTGTGAGAACTAGGGACAGTCAGGGGTCTGGTGTAGGCTGGAGCAAGGGAAGCTAAGAGGTGGGCTCAGCAGGCAAGGAAGCCTGGACATTGTTAAGGCTATGGCCTGATGAAAGAGGTGAAAATGCAACAGCCAAGGCCTTAGTCTGGCACTTATCTGGGGCTTGGGTTCCATCAGTCTCCACCAGTGGAGAGATTTTGAAATTTAGCGAGAAGGTCATGAACCTATTCTGCTGAGAGCCTGATTTCAATATCATACAAATATTCAATCAAGTTTTTCTTCAGGGCCTGCTTATGAATAATTTCTTCCCTTCCTTTCTTTTGTCCAAATTTACCCAACCTTTTAATAGCAGACATTTCTTAGACACTGAAGCTAAAATGTCCTAAACCCCAAATACTTGGATGATGTATCCTGCAGCCAGGATTGGACCAAAGAAGAAAACGGTTGACATATTTTCTGTATTTGTGGCAATAAAATGGTCTCTCATTTCAGTGGATGAATAAAAACAAATAGAAGCATTCAATGAGTTGTTGGCAAAACCTGGTATGTGATCTTTTCCACTTTCCACTAAGGAGTAAATCTGAAAACAAAAGCAGTGTGCTGGCTATCTCCCCTAAGCACTGGTGGGAAATGAAAAAAAAAAATGCATTGTTTTAAAAGGAGGGAGCTGAAGACACAGAAAGAAACCTACAACACTGCAACTGAGTAAGGCCATGGATGCTAATCAGCACGCATATTATAATCAGCAGCATGAGAATGAGGTTTTAGCCTTAAATGATTTATAAAGATTTGGGGGGGGCGGTGTAGATGTTATTGGGAATTTTATTGTCTGCTGCTTCTGTTGTTTTTAATACCACTAGCTTCTCATAAGAATTTTCCCCCTAGGGGATTCTATCCCTGTAACTATATTGACTTAATTCTGAAGCACCAGGGCAATTAAAAGACGGTTCTAATTAATAGACACTAGAATGGCTGTATGTAAAAGATTTAAGCAGTTCATGCTTTGGTGCACTAAACGAATCTGAACAAAGTCACACACACACAAAAAAAACCATCAGGGCTCCATTAGAATTTATCAGCTGAGATGCTTAGAATATTTTTCACACTGGGTATCATGGCTCCCTGCAGCTGAGATTGGACAGAAGAAGAAAATGGATGAGATATTTTTCTGTNTCTGTGGCAATAAAATGACCTCTCATTTTAGTAGATAAATAAAAGCAAATGTACCTTTCCCTCAAGAATTCTGCTTTTACCCTCCACAAAGACCCACCAGATAATCCTAGTCTCTAATTTCTTAACGTTCAGCTAGGCTAAGAGGGTCAGACTACCTGGATCCCAACCTGGCCTAGGATGTGTATGGGAAAATTGAAACCTGAGTGGGAAACTTAATCTCTCTGCTCCAATGTCCTCTTATGTAAAATAGGACAAAGATTGTTCATTCTTCTGCAGGTTATGGGAGAGATTCCGTGAGTTCATTCACAGAAATCAGTCAGGAGGATGCCTGGCTTTCAGTTGGGCATGTGATGAAATTGATGCTGTGAGTAGTATGGAGGTCCATTATTAATGTAAGAGCATCCTATATATTAAAAGCATCACAGTTTCTCCAGTAGTAACAGTTCACACTTGGGGATTCAGACCACTCAGACCATCCATAGCTCCATGTCTACTGTTACTAGTTCCAATGGTGCCCAAGCACAGGAAAGAGTGACGATCCCTCCATATCACAGATGATAGACACAGAAGGTTTTTCATACTGTGCTGTTAATGTTATATGATTACATTTTCTGAATCCTTCTATGGAGGGGTGATTGACATAGAAAATTATCTATACCTATTCAACATATACAACCTTATGAGTTGGGAAGTAAGTGTAGGTTGAGTATTATCAATCTGAAGATCTAAAATATAAAATGATCCCAGCACTTGAAACTCCTTGAAATCCAACAGGACACTGTACATGGAATATTACACATCTGATCTCATTCAACAAACCATATACTATTATTTAAAGTATTAAGTAAAATTTTCTTCACACTATGTATGTAATGTATTTATAAAACATTTATTATTTTTGCGCTTAGCTTTTAGCCTCACCCCAAGACATCTCATTAGGTATATGCAAATATCTCAAAGTCTGAAAAATTCCAAAATCCAAAACACTTTGGTCTGAAGCATTTTGAATGAGGGACACTCCATCTGCATGCATCTCATTACTACAATATGTGCATAAACTCACCTTTAACCTCTCAAAGTTTCCTCCCTTCTATTTATTATCATTATTTTTAATGATAAGGATGCTTAAGATCTTTCCTTATAGAATTTTTTAGTACATCACTAGGACTTGCATACCTTACAAAAAACACTTACATTAAAGAATAATGTTCCTTGTGTTCCTATTCTTGTATGGAGTGTATCTAAACTAGTAAGAAAAAAAGCAGAATTTAGAATGGATTAAGAAACATTTAATCTCCTATAAATCCCCAGGTATATTATGAAATAATACATTAAGAGATCAATTTTGATCTTTGACAGAATTTTAATATAAGAAGGTAAGAAGTAAGAAAAGCATCCCAAGGGTTCTTTTGTGAGTCCTGTTGATTGCCCAGATACTGAAACTTCTGCCTTTGTTTGGAGGGCCTCCCTCTTATCTGAAACAGTGTGGCCTTCTTGCACATAGACATCAATTCTAGCCATACTCATCTTCAAGTAGTGAGGATTAGACAGCTGTCCTGTATCAACCAGCACTGGCTGTGATTCCAGGCATAGCTTGGCATTCTAAGAAACATACCGTGTTCCAGTGCCCAGTTCTACTGGTGTCTCTATCAGTAGCTGTCATTTGAAATGTTATTATGGGCTGCATTATGGGTATAAAACTTGGAGCTGCTCTCTAGCCTTGGAAGAGATTCTGTGAGTTACCCAATATCTTTTTAATATGGTTCACTTTCTTGCCATATATCAGACACAGTGAATTTCTTTTACAGCTAAGATTGCTGACCGATCCAGTAGCCAAATTGGATCTCTTTTGAGCTAGACAGTCTCATATATCTTGAAAAGTACAAATTGAACTGCAATAACCTAAGCAGCTTCCCATGGACTCTTCTGACTAGTGTATAGGTTGAAATTGCATTAATCTCTAAGTGTCAGGCTTTGGAAAAGATATCCTCAAGTTAGAACTTGATCCCAATGGAGCAAAGCTCAAATAATGATTCTAGAAAGTCTATCAGATAAGAAAGAAATTGAGGCTATTTCTGCAGATAGATGCCTCCAGGATGAATGAACACAGAGGAAATGGAGTTTCTATGCCTCTGTAGATCCAACATGCTCATTTTCTAGAGTCATTAATTAACCTACGGATTACAACATGGAATGCAAGGTAGTATGATATTGCACCTAAGATCCTTTTCTGCTATAAAATGCAATGTGTATTTACAAGACCTAAACTGCAAAGCACCCTCTGAAGTCCATAGAAATTACCTTGAATCGAAAATTACATCATGCTGTAATATATTTCTTTTACTATAAATAAAAATATATATTTAACATCATAGGCATGAGTGTTAACCAATGTTTTTCTTTCATAAACTTTTAAGTTGCTATGGACTGCATTGAACATGTAGCACTAACTCATCTGATATGGCACTGATTGGCAATGAACTCTGTCCACAGCTCCTTTCAGTCAAGGTTATCTTTTCCAATGTCTCAACTTACTACTCTTTCATTCCCTGACTCTTTGTTTTCCTTCTTCACCCCCTACTCCCTGGCACTGCTTTGCTTACTCAGTGGTCTTGCTCTGATCCTTATTTCAGCTCCACCCCGGGCCACCAAGCTTTTTTGCCAACTAGTTTTCTCCTAATAAGTCCCTCTAATCTGTGACTCAGTAGTCTTGTATGACTGCCCTAGCTACTTTTTTAAGATAGACTCTTAGAAAATGTTTGTTAAATAAATTAATAATTCACTGTTTCAGAACCTCATTGGCTAAATATATAAAAATTACCAGTTTCTAATATGTCCTATATGTTAATAAACACATATTTTTAAACTCTTTTGAAAATATCGCCTACATTTATACTTTTTTTTATTCTGGGTCAAAGAACATGCTTAGAAATCAAGCTTAAAAAGCCATCTGTGGTAAATAGTCTGTAAACTTTGAAAATGGTAGCTCATTTTCTATGTCACTGTTCATAAGCTTATCATATTTCTAACATTATGTGATTTAATAATGATAATTAGCATTGCTGTGGATAAAGCTTGCAAATAAGTGCCTCTTCTTATAATACAGAATAAATGTAGAGAACTATGCCCTTTCCTTAATGACACAGGCAACTTTGACCTCATCAAAACGTACTAGTATTAAGTGATTAAGTGTGGGACTTCTCCAGCTTATGAGTTAAATAATGTGTAAGCCTTACATTGTAAGCACCACATTACAGTATTTGAGAAAATAATGTATCTTCCACTTTCTTCACAATTGCCCATGGATTGACAAGATACAAAGAAATGGATTCATCAAAGTGGTGACAGCAGGTGGCCTTTCAAAATTTTAGCCACTAGAAAATTATTTCTATCATTTTTATCTTGCTTCAAATATTAATGAATAGTTCCAGTGATAATTAGCAATTTCCCTAATTACAGAAAATTGGCACTTCACAAATAACAAACTCTGATATTATTTAGTATTGTGCCAGTTTTCCCATTAATTTGGAAATGCAGCAATTATCACCAGCACTATGTAGGTTAAAGTATGTTGGACTCTGGATAAACAACTTAAAATATTCAACATGAGGTTCAGTGTCAAGAAAGTTCAATGTGAGTATTTGAAGATAAAACAGTAGTGACCAATCCTACACACCAGAGACAGTAGGGAACCACTTCAAGTTTGTGTGTTTTCAGTTTGGACTCTGCAGATGACGCTAGCTACAAAACCTAGACAAATCGCTTCATTATCAATATGAAGAAAACACAAGAAGTATTCAAATTTACAAAATGGAAACAGAATATACAATGGTGTCATATCAGGTCTTAAGAGACCATCTGTATTAATTTTATTCTAAGCTCAACAAAATTTAGAAGATGGAAATTCTCCAGTATTGTCAGGTGAGAAAGAACGGACATTTTCCATTCTCATCAACTCCTGATAAGCAAATGTTTTACATAATTTAAATCTTCTATATATGTAGCAGTATGCTTGATGTTTGCCTTGTTAAGAGAGGGGTTTAGAAATTTTTTTTACTCCTCCGTTCACTCTAGAATGGGGACCAAGCACAAACTCACACTTAACTCTGGAAACTAGGAGGCTGCAAATCACCTACAGTTTCTCCAGCATCAAGTATTCATCAGTATTAGTATCTCTTAATTTTACATGGAATGGGTCTTCATAAGTTTATTAGTGAAAGATGATTCATAATGGTATCTTCCATTTTTCTAAATTTTTTGCAGGACTCAATAGAATCCAGGCTGCAACACCATGTCCCCAAATAACATTTTTCTGAAATGTGCAACAAGCAATCCACCAAAACCCAAACCAATCTGAAAGCTTTTTTCTCATTAAATTGAAATGTGGCATATATGTCATTGTTGTCACATAGGAAAAAAATAAGGTCAAGTGATAATGTGTTCAGATTGTTGTTGTAATGATAAATAAAACTACAGTTTCCAAATTATGTCATTTAGAGACTAATAACAGAATAAATATCAAACTGTGACCACACTGAAAAATATTGTGAACTGGTTTCCCATTTTCTTAGAAAGCACGAAAATAAGTGGACGTTAATTCTGATAATGAGACTGATGTCATGCCAAAACAAAATCAGTCTTTATGAACTAGGAAACAATGGAATGTATTAGAGTAAAGTACATTTCTTCCCTGCAGTATGATTTCCTAGCTATCATAATTTTAAAGAAAGGGAGATTATTTCTGTACCTTTCCCCCATAAAGAAGAAACTCATAATGGCTCTCCTCTTGGCATGAGACACAGTCCAGTCTTGTCACATTGACAGATGCACTATATATGCCACTCCAGTTTCCTTAGCCCCTGCCCTTCATTCCCCTCCACATGTTTGTGTACATTTCTATCTCTTGCATGTTTAGATTAGATAGCTTCCTCCTATTTGCTCATAGACAAATCTTGCCCACTGATAGCTAGTCTAACTGTTAATATCATAAAGAATGTGCAACACAATACTTCCTTCCTGTGAATCCTGTCAGTCGTTATAGATTCATTCCAAACATTGGCATCTAAAAAACAAAAGCAATACTTTCTAAAACCTCAAACAATGACCTCTGCTCCCTCCTAGCTTCCAATATCATTCATGTTGTGTCCTGTACTTCAACCCATTAAATCCTTGATAGGTTTCATTATTTTGCTGAGTAGTTTTGGTTTTACCACAATAGATATTTGTTTCTTATAGCAGCCTGATATTGTTGAAGATCATAATAAATTCTCCTTGTTATTTGTACCACCTAAGACCCTTAGTAAGCACTATCTTAGAGCAGAGCTCTGAGACAGATGGGGCTCTGATTGCTTTTTATCATTTTAAAACTAGATGAAGAAATATACATTGATAATGGCCTCTGTAAGAGAAAACTAATACCTGTATACTCAGTTATTGATTGAGAGGAATGCATGAATTAATCCATAGAAAATCATCATAGTGTGAGGTATGGTGAGGTCATTATTTTTTTCACAGTTTATATAATATATTTATGCTGTAAATATTTGTAATTTTAGCTGAAAGCAGAGGATGCAACCAGAGGCTTTTAAAAATTAAAATACTATAAATTATTCTTTGTTCCACTTTTTAAAAGTAGGCACCTGATTCTAGATTTTTCTTACTAACAAAGTTGTTCCTCTGTGGACCTTCCATTTCCACTCTGACTCCGAGTATCCAATCTACCTGACCACAGAGAGTGTTAGCGTAACCAGCAATCCCAATCTGACTGTATTCAGCAAGCAGAAAATGTGCTTTCCTAAGAAAGCTTGACATTCTTGCAAAAATTCATAATCACTAAACAATATTCAAATATCTCACAGAATTACTATCAGACAGTTATATGCTCTATCCACAATTCTATTTTCAATGAAAAATAAAACCACTATTCGAATTAAAAGCAAACTGCATTATATAACTCAGTGGTCATAGAAGAAATACTGACTGAAGTGCATATCAAACAATAATAATTAAATTTCTTTACTAAAAATAATTTAAATGTAATAAACATCAAATATTGTGTCATACAGGAAGAATATCTCCAGAAAGTGTTGTTTTAAATTTTTACATTAGAAAGAGACTAAAAATGATAAATATAAAATTTTAAAAGTATAATATATAATAATATTAATTCAAATAAAAATAAAAAATAAAATTAAGTTACAAATTGGTGAATATATAAAATATATAATAAAATTCAGCTCAAGCAGTTTTAAGTGTTAACAAAATAGAAAATGTAAGGTTGCTGAAGAGTAAAAAGTGAAAAATTAATGAACTATAAGACTGAGGTGTACACAAAACAGAAATTACAAAGAAAATGATCCATTAGAGAAAATTCTGATTTTTTGGCTGTAATTTGAAGATTTTGATGAATTGAATAAATTTCTAGGCATATAATATGCAAATGATTTAGAAATAAAGAAATAACCTTACCAAGTCTTATCATTGTTAAAGAATGAAACTACGTTAAAAAGTTTGCATGCATAAAGCTACCTACTGTGTGTTGGTAAGTTATATGTCACTTTGACACATCACATGCTAGAATCATTTGGGAAGGTGGACTCTCAACTGAGAAAACACCACCATAGGACTGGCCTATGTGAAACGGTCCAGCCCTTTCTCAGGGTGATTGTGAGTTGTATTGAAAAAACAAAAGAGGTTGAGCAAGCCATGAAGAACAAGCCATTTAGTAGCTTTCCTCCATGGCTTCTGCTTCAGATTCTGTTTTTTGGTTCCTGCCTTGTGTTCTTATGCTAAATTCCCATAATGCTTTATTAGAACTGTAAGCTGAAATAAACTCTTTGCTCCACAAGTTGCCTTTAGTCATTGTGCTTTCTAATAGTAATAGAAAGCTAAGATATACCATTAGTCTTATAGATTAATTCTACCAAGTGTAAAAGTAGATACCCTTCATACATTCTGCTTGCTCTCCCAGAAGACAAAACAAAACAAGAATACTGCACAGACTCCTAACAAGATTTGTGTAACTTAGGTATCAATACAAGAAATCAAAATTACCTCCCAAGCCAACTTCTCAGGAAGATAGTTTATGTGAATTGAATTTCTTTCTTAGTGAGACAGCATGTTTCTTGACTAGGAGAACATGGCCTGCCAAATCAACTAAGCAGAACTCACACTGGCTCACAAAAACTGAAGAGGCAAGCACAGGGCCTGCATGGATCTGCACCAGGTCCTCTGTATATATGTTATGGCTGTTAGCTTGGTTATCTTTGTGGGACTCCCAACAGTGGGAGCAGGTGTACTCTGTCTGACTCTTTTGCCTGCTCTTCAGAATTTTTTCCTCCTATTAGGTTGCCTTTTCCAGCTTTGATATGAGGGCTTTTGCTTTGTCTTATTGTATCGTGTTTTGTCCTATTTAGTCTTTTGGAGGCCTGCTCTTTTCTAAAGAGAAAATGGGCAGGGGGTGGATCAGAGAGAAAGTGGGGTTAGACAGGGCACTAGGAGGAGTGGAGAGAGGGGAATGTGTGGTTGGCATGTATTGTATGAGTGAAGAATCTATTTTCAATAAAAAATAAATAGTATAACCATAGAAATTAAAATTGTGGATGCACTAACCAATAAAACTAACAAACACACAAACAACTTCTTGAGGTTCTTTGAATTCTCGACCTTTAACCAAATGTCAAACTTGGCTCTTTCTCCCAAAACAAAAGTCTAAAAAATGTCATTTTAAATATAATTGAAAGAATGAAAATACAATATCTTAAAAAAATAGATCAAGAGATATCTGAGAATTTAGATCCTATTTTAGTCTTCATTGTCCAGCTCACCTCATCATGGCTGTCTGGGCAGAGCTGATCAAAAGAGCAAAGCTTGTATGGCCACAGCATCATGCTTGTTTGTGGCCCATTGTTCAGACCTATTTCATATTCTTACAAAGTATCTATTATTTCAGTGAACTTTTTATTAACAGAATACTTAAGAATAGATAATATTTTTTTCATTTTTCATTGATTCTTTGAGAATTCCATACATTGTATGCTGACTATATTCATTATTCTCTTCCTAAATGCCTCTCAGATCCACCCCACCTTCCCACCCAAACCAACTTCAGGTCTTCTTTAAAAATGAATCAAGCCCAATTCGTGTTAACCATATACCCTCAGATGTGTGGCCATCCACTCAAGTGTGGTCAACCCACCAAAGGCCACACCCTTAGAGAAAACTGACTCTCTCTCCCAAGACCTATCAATTTCTCATATTTCCTCAGCTATGGTTGGGGCTTTGTGCCAATCACCACCCCTCTCTGTGTTAGAATTTCATCTGACTAGAATTTCTTCTGGTTTTATGCGTGCTGCTCTAACTGCTGTGAGTTTGTTTGTGCAACTGTCCTGTTGTGTCTAGCAAATATTGTTTCGTTGTGCTCATCCAACAACTCTAGCTTATTCAATCTTTCCTCCTCCTCTTCTGTAATGATTCCTGAATCTTTGGAGTAAGGGAGTGTGAAACCCATACCTGGCACTACTATCAGGGACATTATTTATCTGTGGTCAGACAGGTCATAAACCTGAGGGGGGAATCTACTACTAACATTCTGCTAAATTAACCTAGTATTAAGCTACTCCTAATGGTTTACTGTTATACTCATGATGTGTATCTCAACCTTCACCAGGGAAGCTCTATTTTGAAGTAGATAATGATTAACAGAGACCTGTATGTAACTGGCCAAGGTGCAGAGAATAAGAGACTGTGGAATAGATATTTTTAAAAGATATTTATTTTCCATGATATTTCTAGAAGACTAGGAAATTCAAGACCATGGTGTCAGCATGACTTGGCCTCTGGTAGAGGCCCAAATAGGTTTTTATCGTACAAAGCAGAAGGACAGACAGCAAAGGGGGAAAGAGGAAACACATGAAGGGCAGCCTTGCTTTAGATAACCTGCTATCAGGATAGCTTACCCATTCCAGCCAGAACTGCCCTGGTCCCATGAGAAGCCTTCATGACTTCAAAACCCCTACTCTTCTAATGCTATCCCAATAGTAATCAAATTGCACCAAGGCTTTTGAAAGAAATCCAGTGCATCTATCACAATTTGACATACTTTCTCTATTTTATTTTTTGTTTCTTAAATTACTAGAATTCTTTTGAATATATGTACACANCTCTTTCATTTGTTTTTATAAATATAAATAGCCTATCATATGTAAAGAACTAAAATCAAAGTAGATATCCAAAATATAATTGTTCCCTTCTGCTTNTGCTGCCTAACCCACTCANTCATTTCTCAATGGATAATTATGGGATGAGATATGATTACGTTGAAATTTGCAAACTACAGTTCTTTCCTCAAAATTGATGTCCATTTATTACTAGAACTTACAAATGATATTTTCATTCCGAAATGTCCATTAATACGTAAGCAGTCCATTTTGTTTACATATTCTTAATGAACTAGTATGTTGAAATTATTAGTAGTATAAAACTCTGGAAAGTACTTACAGTGATTTCGGTGGGTACCAACCTATGGAAGCACTGAAGGAATAACTACAATCTACCAAAGGTCAAAGACACCACTGTGACATTAGGACAATTAGAGAAAAAAAGCATATAGAATTCCATGGCATTGAATATCTCTGCTCTGTTGTTCTTATTAGGTGAGATGGCAAAAGAAATTCTTGTTATTTTAATATTGACATGAAATAATGTCTCCAATGTCTTCAATTATGTGTTTCTGAAAATATTATGCTATTGTAGTCATTTTTTTGTGATGAGTTCTTTATTAGCTATGACAACTAATAACACTTTCTTTTTAGAGGGCATAAGGTAAGTGCAAATGAGCTCTGGGGCAGAAGAGAGCCCACAACAATGAATTTTTAGCATCAAAATTATATCTTTTATTGCTCATTTATACTGAGGTAGCAAAATAATCTTAATTTACTTTAGTTGGTCTTGGTCTGTTAGTGGGGCCCCTGGCAGCAGGACCAGGATTTATCCCTAGTGCATGAACTAGCATTTTGGAGCCCATTCCCTTTGGAAGGATACCCTTGCTCAGCCCTGATACAGCAGAGAGGGGCTTGGGCCTGCCTCAACTTGATGTGCCAGGCTTAATTGACTCCCCAGGGGATACCTTACCCTCTCTAAGGAGTGAATGGGAGATGGGGCGGGAGAGAGGTGGGGGAAGCAGGAGGAAGGGAGGGAGAGAGAACTGTGGTTGGTATATAAAATGAAAAAAATTAAAATTAAAAAAAGTGAAAAAAAGAAATGACAGTTAAGTACACTAAAGTAGATACTCAGAAGAAAAAGTACTGTATGATCAAATGCAATACTTCAGCTCAAAATAAAACATAATTTTGGGACCAATATCATTCAGGCCAGATGAATGACAGAGATCAGGAATGATATTCTTTTCTCTTACTGACACCTCTCTGCTACCGAAGTTTGGACTCAGATATTACACTCTTAATTCTGTAACTGCTATATAATATTATAAATGATCATAGTTAAAGAAAGTTCCTGAACATAAAATGCATAGAGAGAACTGAAGACACACCTTCTGAGATCTTCTAGACCAGTGGTTCTTAACCTAATGCTGTGGCCCTTTAGCACAGCTCCTCATGCTGTGGTGAACTCCCACCCATAAAATTATTTCATTGCTACTTCATAACTGTAATTCTTCTGCTGTTATGAATCATAATGTAAATGTCTGACTTCTGATGGCCTTAGGTGACCCTGTGAAAGAGTCATTAGACCCCCAAAGGGGATGCAATCCATAGGCTGAGAAGCACTGATCTAGAGTATTGGCTAGAGTGCAAACCTCACAATAGCTGAGCTTTGTTTCAGGCTTATGATTTGATGGCCAATGAAGTAACGACAGAAGCCTAGACTTCAATTACTGAGTTGATAGTTAAGAAGTGATTGAGGTATCCAGAAACTGCGCTGAGCACTACCAATTTCATCAGGATTTCTGGGGTTATATACATGTTTAAATAATCCCTAGGAATAGGTTTTATTCTAATCTGTAATAAATTACAGGTGAGCATCTACTTAAGAAGTCACTTAAGAGAAATCTGATAATTGATTTGATTCCTTGGTCATGTTCTATCTCTTTTCAGCCTATGCTCATTTGACAATGGGTAGAGAACTATGGTCTTTACAGTGTATGAACTTAGCATAGTTCCTAGATTTTGCTCTCCCACTTAAATCTAAACCCTTTGAAAAATAAGTGCTTAGACTAAATCTGTGAAAATACTAAACTCAGTGTTCCTAGTCTATGATATATTGTGCTGTAGGAAAAAAACAATGTTGGGGAAAAAAAGAAGAACAACATAGTCCAGGGACATTGGCCTTATATCTGGTTTCCTTCAGTGTTATATACCATAATACAGAATGTGAGATATCTCTGCTTGCCCAGAGCAATTTCAATAGAGTCATTGAAATTCAGATTGTGAGCGTCGCAAGGCACCACCTTCCAGATTATTTGTATGTGTGTATTCTTCCACAAAGGAACTATATCTGTAGATAGAGTGAGTGCTGCCTATTCGCGAAGTCCCAAATGGATTTTCCTCTGACCATGATTATACCACAATTACAATTCTGTGTCTTTGGGTTTTGGAAACTTTGTATTCAGAAGTTCCATGTTATAGCTGTGTGCACAGCTTCTCAGTTTGTGTTTCTAAAGTAAAGTAGATGTGCCACCTGACACATGGGTAATTGCATAAAAGGAATGAGGAACTATAAGTATGAAATTGCCTCCAGGAAAGTAAATTTTACTTGGAAATTTGGAAGCAAAGATTGAAGTAATTTAAATGATAATTTAAACATGTTTTGTATTTTAAAATACAAAATATTTTAAAATAGTTGTTTTGGGAGATAGGCTACTAAATGTATATAAATAATGTTGCTACCATGTCTAGATATTGTCATTGCTCAGGCCTTGTTTAGGCAGCTATTCCTAGGAGACACAGTCTCAAAGAAGACTTCTTAATCCATTAGCTCTTACAATCTTTCCACCTGTTCCCATTTAAGGTTCCCTGAGCTTAGGTGTAGGAGCCGGCTACCTAATTGGTTGTCCAACACGAAATGGTCAGCCATGATATCATATTCACATAAATACTAAAAGTGAACTTAGCAGGATATGTGGATATGTGTCTGTTTAATAATGTGTATGTAACAACGTATATGTTTGTGACAAAAATAATAAGAAAGAGACCATCAAATTGAGAGGAAGTCGGGTACATGGAAGAGAAGAGTAGAGGGGGCATGGAATGAGCTGGAGTGAGGGAAAAGAAGCAAGGAAGTAATATAATTATATTTAACTAGAATATATATTTAAAAGCTCAAGTAGTAGTCTAAACCTAAAACTTCAGAGTTTCAGAGATGCAGAGTTTATGTTAATGAATTAGTAAGGATTTTTTGTTTGCTCATTTCAAATGGTAGAAAGGGTCCAATATGGATTAACACAAAAGAAAGGCATTTGCTTATGGATAGGACGGCCTGAGCAAGAGTATTATATGAGCATATATCACAGTCAGAGTTTTCTGAATACCCTGAATTTTTAAAATAAGTCATGAGAGGACATGTGATGTATATGTGGAAATGTAATTATTCCCATTGCATCTCAAAATTCTTTCTTAAATGTTAGCTTTGCTCTAAGCTTCCCCAAGTGACTTGCCATAGTTCTATAAATTATTGGATGCTAATACATTCTCTTCTCTTAAAATAGTTTGTGAATGATAGGTCAGATCACTGTGATAATCTTTGTATTATAATCAAAGACTGTGGTCCATGGAAGCAGTTATTGACATAGATCTAACTGGAAAGAAGTCCTCACACTTGAGTTTCTATGCTGCCTCTATTAAAACATTTCTAAAGGCTCAAAAATCATTCCCAAGATACATTTTTTTCATCTCATCTAGTATTTTTATCTCTTCCATATTGACTTCATTATATATACATATAAATGTATGTATAAATATATATATATANANANATATATATATATGTATATAGTTTCAAAGATACAGATTGATATGGCCACAAGCTCAAATCTGAGAATGTCAGGAAAGAATATTAATTGTAGAAGTCCTTGGAAGAGATTCCTTGAGTCTCACTGGCCCATTACATCACTGAACCAACACTAGGGGTAGGCAGCACTATTCTGCTCTTATTGGCTAATCTAATAGCTTAGAACTTAAAGGGATGGTTATAAATTCATAATTGGTGAATCTCCTCCTCTCCAAATGAATTTCAGTATCTTCCAGAATAAAGCTAAATACATAAGCCAGGTGCAATGATACAGGCACAGGCATCAGGAGCTAGCTGTCCATGAGAGCCCCCTAGCATACCCCATAGGTACATGGCATCTCTCTGGTTTATTTTCAGTTATCATGGTACTGTGACAGAAAAATCCAGGAAGCACTATTCTATTTTGATTCATCCACTGAAATTTCACTTGGAAAGAAAAGCTGTTAGATCTACTTAGGTTACTGGCAATAGACTAGAAGGACCAAGATGACAGGCTTCATGAAGGAGCACTGAAGCCATCAATGCAGAGATCCTTCTCTAAACTACCACAGGTGAGTCTTAACGTCATTGACTGCTTGCCCTACCTAATAAGTTAATTATCAGAGGGCAATTTAGCTGAGTTAGAATAAGAAGATCTGGAGAAATATATACAAGGACAAACACTTTTTTAAGTATCTGAACCATCTCAAAGGTTGTGCAAGGCAGTTGCAAACAGTATAATGTAACTTACCAATGGCACTGTAGAGATCCATTAAATGCAGATGATCACTTCTGAGCTTGAAAACATCAGATCCTCTGGGAAAATCACAGTTGGAAAATTCTTGACAAGAAGTTGAACTTTGAGTTCCTTAAAACATTAAAAGCAGAGAGGTTTTTCCACACACTACTTCTCTCTCACAGCTAGCCCTGAAAAGCGAAAGTACAGTTCTAGTTTCAATGTAAAATTAAGAATATGTTCATCTAAATGTACCAGGCTTTACTGGCTTACCTTTTTGGAGGAGGGGATGGAGGAGTGGGCTGGGGGGAAGGCTAGGGGGGGAGTGGACGGAGAGATAAGAGGGGGGTCTGTGGTTGGTATGTAAAATGAATAAAAAAGTTCTTAATAAAGAAAAAAAGGAATATGTTCATACAATTTATTTACTAGTTTCTATTAGCTAAATATTGGCAAGGTGGTAGNCTTTGCTACCTTGCTATTCCCCACTCATGCTGTTCTTTTAAGAGCAAATCTAAATTTTCATTAGATAGTATAATCAAGAAAAATAAAAATATGTTAAAGTAAACATATAATAGTTCAACTTTGATCACAGATAAGGTTGCCTTGAGATACAATTCTGTCCAATCAGATATAAGTAGAAGAATCCTAATAATTTAAAAAAATCCATATAATATTGTCACCCCTTCACTTTTCAACTGCTTTTGGTTTGCTGATGTCCACACCGACTAAATTGAAGCAGTCATTGCGTAACCATGCAGTGGCAAGCACAGCCTAAATA
>LZPO01017604.1:72620-106519 GCA_001675575.1 Neotoma lepida | reverse complement strand
TACACACACATACAATGGATGGAGGTGGCCACCAAGGCAATTGTATGTGCAGATGGTGTGCACACAGTGAGTTTGTATGCCATGAAACTAGAGGGTTGGGATGGGCAGCTGCATTCCTGTCCTTTCTCCAACTACAAAATGCAGCAAAGCCTGGGACCAAGCAGGTCCTTTAGTGCATGGTTCTCATGTCCTAAGGCTGTGACCCTTTAATACAGTTCCTCATGCTGTGGTCACCCCCAACCATAAAATTATTTTCATTACTACTTCGTAACTGTGATTTTGCTACTGTTATTAATTGTAATGTGAATATCTGTGTTTTCCAATGGTCTTAGGTAACCCATGTGAAAGGGTCATTCAATCCCCCCAAAGGGGTTGAGATCCACAAGTTGAGAACCACTGTTTTAGTGACAGGCATACATAATCCAACAAGAGCCTGTCTTCAGGCAGGAGAGGGATGTGAGGAGAGGTAACGAGGACAGAGATGCTGAACTGGCCCATGGAGGCAGTGGGGACCCTCTACCTGTGTCAGCTCCTGGGCTTCCCCGTCAGAGAGCAGTGGCCAGTTCCTCTGCAGCTGCAGCTGCTCGCCTTCCCGGCCTCCCGTGGGCAGCTCTCGGTGTGTAGTGCAGCCCATCAGTCTGGATGCTGGAACGGACAGCTGAGGTCAGTGGTGAAAACTTTCGGAAGGCGCAAACCACACATAAGCATTCAGCAGCTCACAGAGGGGCATTTAAGACTGCCACAGGCTTTGGCCTGAGGAGCACGTCCGAGTGTCCATATGGGTACGTATGGGCCTTGGTGCCTGGGCCTCTACTGAGTTGAATGCCCCACATCAAGGTGAGTTTTCAATACTGTAAACACCCAGGGCTAATTCTGTAAGTATCTCTTGAAAGAAGGGCCTTTAATCCATAAACGTTCAACTTTAAAAGATGCGGCACATAAAACACAAGAACTGTTGAACCCTGGCAAAACACACACATAACACATCACCAGGAAATGTGGGGACAGTTGAGCTATTCCACAGAACACTGCGGTTCCAGAGAGAACAGGAAATGGCCAGCTATTGGAGCCAAGTGGAGCTCCATGTACAAGGCTGCCCTGCTCCAGTCCCAGTGAGTCAGCGCCACCCGCCCTGTGGTCAGGTAGGGCTCAGCTCGATGGGGCAGCTCCGCAGCTCGCACAGATCAACACACACCTGTGTGCTGGATGATCTCTGCACCCAAGATGGGACAGCTGGCAGTAATGGAGTAACTGGCGAAACGCAGTGTGGCTCCTGGCGGCTGCCATGGGCCACCTGCTCTTTATTTAGAGAGCAGTTCCAGCCACAAACCCAAAACTTCCTAGGCCAGATAAGGTCTGAAACTGAAGTCTGATCTTTGCTCTCCCCTACAACAGGGGGCGCCGTGGATACAGAGCAGCGGCCAAGAGCATTTAGTAGGCTGGGAGGAAACAGGAAGAGCACGGAGTTTGACAAGCAGCCCCTCCAGTGGCTCTTACACATCTCTTAGCTAGACAAGGTAGAGCAGCCTGGAGCTCACTGCTACACACCAGAAAAAGAGAGGAAAGGAGACACACTTAGGGGAGCGCTCACTGGGCTGCTCAGTCACCAAGACATGCCTGTCTTCCCCAGGAAAGAGACCAGGTGCTTCCAGCCCAGCACAAAGTTCCCTTCACTCTGTATCTCTTCCAATTGTCTGAAAGGCAACCCTCCTGAGAGAGGCAGGAGTAGCTAAGAACTGGCCACACCCTCAGGAGGAAAGCAGGCAGATCGAGGACAGGCCCACAGGATTGGTAGACGAACAGAGGTGAACACCCTTCAGCTCACACATACTGCTTGCTTTAGTGTGTAAATCCAATATACCAAATAGCAGAGTTAGGACCCATCACTGGGACAGTGGTTTTCCTACTACATTCTAAAACAACAACAACAACAACAAAACAAACAAACAAAACAGGTTGCAACAAGCCAAATTGATTACAAATGTGTATTTGGCACATGCTAATGTGGTGGTGGTAGCTAGGAGCTTCCCCCACCCCCAGCTCCCAGGGCTCACTGCTGAGCTCCTCTGTCCATGGGAGTTCTTGGCTGGTTGGTATAGCACTGCTTTACAGTGACTGGACACAGCCAGCTGGGTTGGAAGCTTGAAAGAACAGAGAAGGCGTGTGAGCAATCATCAGCCTGAGGAGATAATGGTAGGTAGGCTTCGGGTGAGAGCCCAGGACAAACAGGGTTCTTCCAGGTGGGTGACAGGGCAAAGGAAACCCATTCATGGGCCCAAAGATCCCCACTCCCTGCAATTGGGGTCCCTCTTCCTTGTGCCGACTGGCTCATGTATCTGGGGCATGGTGATCCTCTCAGCCTGAGCTGTAATTAGCTGTGTACACTGTGATGGTCACACTGCACAGCCTCAGTGTTCCCGTGATGCCTTTCCCCAGAGCCTCTTGGGATCCTTAGCTGTAGCATGGACTCAGGAAAGCAGAACTCCAGAGCTGCTGACCATGGCTACCACACTTCAAGCTACTGGAGACTCTGACTGACTGAAGCTACAGGAGACTCTGACTGACTGAAGCTACAGGAGACCCTGACAGACTGAAGCTATAGGAGACCCTGACTGACTGAAGCTACAAGAGACAGGCAGATTGGCTGATGCTTCCCCAGTGATTGAAATCTCAGGACTGATCCTGACTGACTGGACTTCAATAACTGGGACTTCAACAAACAAAAAGCTGAAGTAAGACTCTCCCTAATGGATGTCACTAATGACCTACAGGCACATGTAGTCTGGGATGTTTTCCATGAGCTGTGGGGTCAGCTGGGACCCATTGAAGCCGCAGAACCCTGCCACCTCTAGGGCTGGTTGCTGACTTGTTGATCCTTGTTTAGAAACATCTGAGAAGAATTACTGTGGCTCTGGGCAGGATGCTTCTATCTCTTTAGTCACTAATGATCTGTTTAATAGAAACAGCAAAATGGCTCCTGCAGTGAGGAAGACTGCAGGGGCAAAGAGGCATAAGATGGTCTTAAGGGAAGTCAGCTGGCAAAGGGGGCAGACACTGGCCCCCACAGACAGCCCTCTGGCACACAGCTCAGAGTAAAGGTACCAAGTCTGACCCCAGCAGATTCCTCTTGTGGGGCCTACCTAGCCTCACATTCCTCATCTGTACTGGGAAAACAGCTCCTCTGGCAGGGGCTGCAGGCTGTGTGAGGCCTGAGAAGCTGGTACACAGGTCAGACGACAAGGTGCACATTGCATCCATGGGGCAGGACAGAGTGAGGAAGGGAAACAGAGGGAGATCATACTGTGTTTCCAGACACCTATACTTCCACAGTGACTTTGTAGCACATAGTCACATTGAAGCATGGAGACCACAAGGTGCCTGAGGGCCAAGCCATTCTCCCTAACCAGCCTCCTGGTCAACCCAGATCAGCACTGTGCAACCCTGAGGACCCTGTCTTTGGACCCCAGGAACACCATCACTCACAGTGCCACCCATGTCTGTGTCCCCACAAACCCTGCCCTTGGGCCTAGAGATCACCATCAGGCAAAATGTAGTACCTGTATTCTCAGAGACTCCCTGTGAGAGCTCAGCCAAACACAGTACAGGGCTTGCACACTTGAGAACCTCATTCTGGGGCACTGTCCTGGCTAGTTTTTATGTCAACTTGCCATAAGTTAGAGTCATCAGAGAGAAGGAAACCTCAATTGAGGAAATGCCTCCCTAAGATCGATCTGTAGGCAGCCTATAGGGTATTTTCTTAATGATTAATGGGTGGGGCCACCCCTGGGCTGGTGGTCCTGGGTCATGTAAGAAAGGCGGCTGAGCAAGCCATGGGAAGAGCCAGTAAGCAGCACCCTCCATGGCCTCTGTACCAGCTCCTGCCTCCAGGTTCCTGCCCTGTTTGACTTCCTACCCTGACTGCCTTTGATGATGAACTGTTATATGGGAGTGTAAGCCAGATAAGCCCTCTCCTCCCCCAACTTGCTTTTGCTCATGGTGCTTCGTCACAGCAATAGAAACCCTGATGAAGATGATGCCTACAACCTAGGACCCTCCAGGACTCCCCAGCTCTGCCTTAAAATACAGCCTGGAAAATGGTGGTCATGAACTCCAGCAGGGAGTCCTCCTACAGGCTTCTCAAGGCACTGTCAGAGCCCGGGAACCCAGGAACCCACAATCACAGGACCCTGGGGCTCTGGGGACAGAGGCAGTCAGGTGGAGGTAAGAGACTAGGCACCTGGTATGGGTGCTCCTTGGATGTGACAAGGAGGCACACTAACATTAGGAGTTGATGACAGAGCACATTTGGGGTTGGGGGCAACATAGGACTCAAAAATGTTAAAACTCAGAAATCAGAAGCTACAAACTCCAGGACACTTTGACACTATCCATGTACAAAAATCATTGGGAAATGTATAAAATCACCCCTGGCCTATGTGAATAAGGCAGACATGAAGCAGCAGTGAGTTTCATATGCAGACTTATGCTCCATGAATTCATTACTATTCACAAATATTCCATGATCTGAAACTCAGAGTCTGAGCCACCTGTTAACACGTGGCATCAAACAGGAGATAATGACCCTGAAAATCTGGAAGTATTCTAAGCTCACACATCTTTAAGGATGCTACCAAGAGAAACAGCAATCCAGCTGTGCTGTCCTGACACAGCATGCCAATCTTCCTGCTCTCCAGGCCCAGGCTCTTGATAATGGCAGCCTCTGTGGTCTGCAGGAAGCATTCACTACAATAGTCTCTGGGGAGCTTCCTGGGTAAAGTTTAACTCCAGCAGCAGAAGCTCGCCATGCTTCAAGACTGCCCCTATGTGGCCACATGCACACAGCACATCTTCAGAAGAGGCTGAGGCCTGGGGCCTCAGTCAAGGCTTCCACCTACACTGCCTCCAGTTTCCACCTCCCAGTGGTAAGATAGAAACTGGCTGGGCACTGCAGCACATGAAGGTGTGGGCAAGACGCCAACCCTCCCACCAAGCTGTGGGCAAGAAAACCACTGAGTTCCCACCTACTTGGAAGCCATCTCCCCCACTAAACCTCAGTACATGTGAGTTTCCTGCACAGACCAGCCAGCTGGGAGGCACACCCATCTACCAAAAATGAGGATAGTGCTTCCCTCCAAGTACTTAAGGAAGTCCCAAGGAGACATAAAATAACACAGATTGTCACGCTCCTAGTGTTCCATTCATCCCTCACAAGAGTCTCTGTGTTGGCCACTTTTCCTGTGCCCCTTGTGAAGGACAGGTCCCCAGTAACTCAATCAAATCCCAACATGCTGTTGCTGAGAGTACGGTTACAAAGACATCCTTGAAGCCAACATCTATAATAGGGGAGGTTGGTCTGTACCAGCTGGGAACTGCTCCCATCAGGAGTGGGAACAGGAAGCACACCTATGGCTTTGCTAAAGGCAATGATATCTGGACAGTGAACCACTGCAGCTTGTGTACAAGCCTAGACCTTCTGCTAACACTAGGTAGTTAGCAGAACTCCCACCAAACAAGACCCACTGGATGGATGCCCATCTTGCAGTAAACCTATGACTTCATGAGTTATAGAAGCCCCCAATCCATCGAAGTTATGAAAACCTCTTTAAATTACCTTACTTGTAGGCCAGTGACACCTCCTTAGTTCTCCCTCCACTGGGACAGCTGCCACGTTCTTAAGACATTACAATGTCTCCTACCTGAAGTCCCCCCCTGAGGGGGGCATTCCCTCCCTCAGTCCTCCTTCCCTGGGACAGCTATCACCCAGTCACAACATCACATGCCTCCTCTTCAACATCATACATGCTGGCTTTCATCAGCTCCTCACCCCTGCCTCCACGAGGAGACCCCACTTCTTGTGTCTCCTCTGCTTGTACCTCACTGGACCCTCTGGGTCTTCTTGTTTCTTTTGGTATGAGTACTCTGTTTCCATGCCTGCATGCCAGAAGAGGGCATCAGATCCCATTTTAGACGGTTGTGAGCCACCATGTGGGTGCTGGAAATGAGGACCTCTGGAAGAGCAGCCAGTGCTCTTAACCGCTGAGCCATCATCTCTCCAGCCCCGGACACTCCAGGAGTCTAGAGCTCCTCTCTTGAAAGGGCTGAGCATAGCAGCACTGACAGATGTCCAGCTTCACATTGTAGCATCTCATCTGCTACACTTGGGTCCTCACCTTGCTAATCCTAGTCCAGGGAAACTGAATACCATGATGAATACACACATATCATGTCCAAATGTATTAGCTCTATCCTGGACCTTGGTGTTAGGTTCTGCTGCCCCATTTGACCCGGTGCACAGCACCTGAACTCAAAAACTCAACTCTGTGTCCAAGAATTCAAGGATACAGACCTTTACAATGCACATCTGGGCAGTGGTTGGAAAGACTCAACTCAATGCCAAAGGATAGTGGTAGGCTGGTTGGGGACATGTCAGGGCAGGTGTGGGTCACACCAGGATGTATCTGAGAGTGCCACTTCTTGAATTAGGCTGAGTAGAGGCAAGGGCTCAGGACTTGAAGCTTCCTTTGCTATTGTTTAGATATGGTCTGAGTGTGTCTCCTTCCAAGGGCTCATTTGCTAAGTGCTAAGTGATGTTGGGAAGTGGTGGCACTTTTGAGAGGTAGAGCCTGGGGGAGGCCATCAGGTTATAAGGATACTTTGGGAAGTATGTCTTTGGGAAGTATTATGGGATCCATGTAAGTTTCTGAGAAAGATGGTTGCTGTAAAGGAGACAGCCTGGCCCTTGAATCTCCTCAGCATCCTGTCTTGTCCAGTACTCTCACCATTGTCATCTGCCATGTGACCCTCACCAGAGACCAAACAGAGCTGNCCAATCTCGGGCTTTAAGCTTTCAGAATGGTAAGCTACCTAATCTTTTCTTTATGTAACACCTAGATTCTGGTATTTTGTTAAAGCAACACAAAATGGGCTGATAATACCTCTGACTACACTAGTCAGTTTTCTATACCACAAGGAAATACCCAAACAACCAACTTAGCAAGAGAAAAGATTTACTCTAACTCATGGTTCTAGAGGGTCCCAGTCCAAGGTCAAGTGGCCCCTAATGCTTTGTGGTGAGGCAGTACATCACAACAGGAACAAAACTGCTCACTAACATTAGTGTGCAGGAAGAGTGAGGAAGAGAGCAAACCTCCAAGGATCTAAGGGTCCTCCAAAGCCTTTCCTTCTAAAGGCCCCACTGTCTCCTAGTAGTGCCACCTGAGAGGTAAGCCTTTGGGAGACATTCAAGAACCAAGTTTTGGCACTGCCCTATTCTGAAACCCAATGATCTGTCAAGGACAGGTGTAAGTTGGAAGTCTGGAAGGGCTNTACAAGTCCACGACTGCCTGCAGCTGGAGCCAGCAGCTGCTCACGGATGTGCATGTTGAATACACACCACAGCATGCTGAGTGAGGCTCTAATTTTGGAAGTCGGTACATGCACCGCCCTGCTGGCCACTCACCTGCATGCCGAAGGGAGCAACTCTCCTCCGCAGAGGAAGTCCGGGCCCTGCTCCTGAGTGCTAGGGCATCTTCCAGGAGCTCAACCTTCTTGCTGAACTGCACTTCTAAAATGGGAATGACCTCTGGCATCTTGGCAGATATCACCCGATAAGCCACGTCTGGCTTCCCGATGAACCGCTGGCGTATGCTGACCTCATAAGGAGAGTGAACCTTGATATCATCCACATCTTCCCTCTCAAACCTGTGCAGGAGCAATGAACTGGAGTCATGGATTTCCAAACCAGAAACCAGGACTGTGAGCTTTCCTGGCTTGGAGTGAGACTCTGTTCTCTGAGAAACAACAGCAGGGACTCTGATCACCACCCCTTCCTTTCCAAAGGGTTCACAAGAGGCTACAGAGACATCTTCCTTAGTCTTGGCTTCTGCTGGTGTCTTCCAAAGCTTAGAGCTAAAAGGCCACCAGGAAGGAGACTCCAATTCTGTCAGCAATCTAAAAGAGCAAAGGAAACATGGCAATTAGAGACGGTCAGTTTTGAGGTGTAAGGCCTTTGTTCGTTTGTTTTTTCAGAAGACTGCTTTGATCTTTGTAGAGCACGTTACCATTTTCTAGTCAGTCTTCCCCAAAAAGCACTCATGAAGCAGAAAGAGCAAAGGGTGGGGACCTGAGGCTTGGGGGTGGTAAGCACACCTGTCTAGAGGGGATCCAGCTAACCAAAGATACAGTACACATGAGCATATGACTCATGTTGTTCTTTCCACACTATGCCCTGACCTGGAGAGTTCTGACTCAGAATCTGTCCATGAATTCATCAACCCACCAAGCTCTAGAGAGCTGTCTGCTAAAGCTTTCTGCAGCATGGAAATGCTCTGTCGACACTGTCCAAGACAAATGGAGGCACATGTAGCTACCAAACACTTGATTTATAGCCATGGCGACTAAGAAACTCAATTCTTAATTCAATTAATTAATTGTTTGTAGAGCTGGGGAATCAAATTCAGGGCTCTGTGTCAAAGGCACTTCCCAGCCTGATAGAATTCAATTTTAGTATAGCTAGTGTCTACTAGACTGCATAGCACAATTGCAATACCAAGAAATAATACATCCAATGCTTCAAATGGAGGCAGGAAAGAAAAACCAACTATCGGGGGCTGGAGAAATGGCTCAGCAGTTAAGAGCACTGGCTGCTCTTCCAGAGGTCCTAAGGTCAATTCCCAGCAACCACATGGTGGCTCACAACCATCTATAATAGGATATGATGCCCTCTTCTGGCCTGTAGGTATACATGCAGAGCACTCATACATAAAATATAAATAAAGAAAGAAAGAAAGAAAAANAAGCTATCAAAAAGAACAAACAGCAATGATAAGGCAGAATTAAATGTGCTAAACTGAACCAGGTAAGCATTCAGACTAAAAGCAAATGGACCAAGTTAAAAGACATTATCAGCTTGAAAGAAACAAGAGGCAGCTAAAGCTTGTTTCCAAAAACACTGTAAAACATGAAAGAATAGATTCACAGAAAACAAAGAATTGAAATGTACACATAATACACACGATGCTAACANTAAATGGATGCTACCAGAGGCACTGTATGATAGAGAATCCACCCAACAAGAAGACTAAACACTAAACATCTATGTACCAAATAACACCGCTTCAAAATTCATTAAGCAAAAAAGTTGACAAAACAGACAATCACAGTTGTAGACTTCAACAGTTACATTTCTTTCAATGGCAATCACAGTTGTAGACTTCAACAGTTACATTTCTTTCAATGGCTGATAGGACAAAATGACACAAAATTAGTAAGAATTTGGAATTTTGAACAGTATTATGGCAGCTCAGCCTGACTGATAACAGAATAACCCAGCATCTGAAGAATGCACAATGCTTTCAACTGGACACGGAACACTCATACCAGGGAATGTAGCTGGCTGCAAAGACACTATGTCCAAATGACAAATACAAATCTGAAAATATTTGCAGATTAACGCACACTGAAGTACATGTACCAAAAATGCAAAAAGGAAATCAGAAAACATTTAAAGGGGATGGAGCAATGGCTCAGTGGTGAAGAGCACTGGCTGCTCTTGCAGATGATCTGGGTGTCTTTCCCAGAACACACATGGTGGTTTTCAACCATTTGTAACTCCAGTTCCAGGGGATCGGACACCTTCTTCTGACCTCCAAGAGCACAAGTATGCATGTCATACATACACAGACATAGATTCAGGCAAAACACTACATATAAAAACAAATCTTAAAAAAAGAAGAAAACATTTAAAGTAAAAAACAATGGAAATACAATACACACGAGAAGCAAACATGACCCCATTTGAAAAAAGTGAGTTTCCAATGTGTATATGTGTATATTAGAAAGGTTTACAATTGGACGATAGTAGCACACACCTTCAATTCCAGCACTTGCGAGGCAGAAGCAGGCGGATCTCTGAGTACGAGGCCAGCCTGATCTACAGAGTGAGTTCCAAGACAGCCAGGGCAACATAGAGAAACACTGCCTCAAAAAACCCAAAAACAAATAAATAAACAAACAAATAAATGAAAGGTCTAAAATGAGTTATCTAAGCTTCTATTTCAAATTGGTTTAAAATGAAGACTAAAATATACACAAAGAAAGTAGAAAAGCCAAAATGTAGAGATCAATGAAATTAGAAGCAGGAAAAAAAAAGGAAAGAAAGAAACTGGTCTGGGGAGATAGCTCAGTGGGTAAGTAACCACAGCCTAAAGCTCTGAGTTTGATGCTTTGAACCCGCATGATGGAAGGAGAAAACTGACTCCCACTTTCCATACAAATGCTATGGCACATACGTCCCTGTACACACACAGAGAAGATAACTAAAAATGAGTCATCTGTGGCTTTAATCCCAGCATTCTGAAGACAGAGGCACCTAGATCTCTGTGAGTTAGAAACCAGCCTGGTCTATAGAGTGAATTCCATGTGAGCCAGGGCTACATAGTGAGACTATGTCTTTAAATAGAGAGAGAGTCAAAAGTCAGTTCCTTGATGTGACTTAAATACAGAATACAACTTACTAACAAAAAATGATGAAGGAAACTATAGAGAAAATCTAAATTTCTGACACAGGACTGGAAGTGGTTGAGAGTCTTATGGACATTATTCTCAGTGCTAATAAAATCTAACAACTTACCTGAAATGCCCAACACTGGACAGCCCAACCTCTGAAACCCAGACAAGGAAAAATATGAACAGCTTGACAAAGAAACTAAATCTGTATCGATGACACCAGAGAGAACACCGTGCCCTGAGTGGCTTCACCAGTGAATTCTGCCAAAGATGAGGATCAACAACTGTCTGTCCACAGCCCTCCATCTCACAGGCCACAAGACATATGAATCCCAACACAGTAAAATCCCTTATAAAACCCAGCAAGCACACCTGATGACATAAAAAATTAGTAATCCACAAGTAAGAGGTATTCATCCCAGGGAGATGAGGATCTGAAAATTAATCAGTGTAATTCATCTCATGGACAGTGAAACAGGAAAGCTGTAAGCTCATCAGAACAGCACTGACCCTGAAGAATTCTATCATAGGAAGAAAACTTTCTCAGTCTGATAAAGGACACTTACAAAAAACTTTAACAATATGACTTCTTTTTTTTCAGAATGAAAATAAAAAGCCAGAAGATGCCAGAAGATTCTTCAATGTGACAAACTTTGCAGGCATTTCTCAAGTATGACTTTCTGAAATACGTTTGCTGATAAACCCTCTGCTGGCCAGCAGCCCCTGGATAGCTACCAGGTGGGGCTGGTCACTGAAAGACCAGGGCTAGATCAGAGGGTGGGGACCCTCAGCCTCGTCTCAGCCCCCAGAGAAGGAAGAAGGGCTGAAGGCTGAGTGGCTCACCGATGGCCAGTGGTTTCATTAATCACCCCATGTAATGAAGTGTCTATAAAACCCCTAGAGACATAGTTCAGAGCTTCCCAGGAGCTGGACATGGGGAGGTCCTGGGGGGNGGTGCCCAGGGAGGACATGGAAGCCTCNCCCCCTCCACATACCTGACCTCTTACATGTCTTCATCTGTACCCTTGGTAATTATTCTCATGGTAAAGAGTCAACACAAGTTCTGTGAGCTGCAAATCAGTACAACCCATGTGTCAAGGGAACTAATGTAGAGCCGTTTGTGATGGCCCTCCCTCTGCGAACCCTTCACAGTTAAGCTGCTGTCTACTGTTCTCCAACAGGAGTTCTAGTGGCTTCTTTTTACTCTTTACCACCATAATGGTTCTCTCAACATGGGTCAGGGACTCAACACGAGGGCTCTACTCACCCTTGCATATGTCCACTCTACTTATATATTATAGAACTGGAGGAATAACAAGGGAACTCCTGAGTCAGGCAGGAGCTACAAACATGTACAAGCCCCACTTCTTCAGATTTCCACAAATGAAAACAAGCAGCATTTGCCTTTTTGTGCCTTAGTTATTTAACTGGATATCACAACCCCCAGGTTTGTCTGTATTGCTACAAACGGCTGGATTTTATTCTTCATGGCTGAATAATGTGTCACTGCATAGGTATACCATATTTTCCTTCTCCATGTATTTGTGCGGGACACTGGCTGCTCTGATTAGATCATTCTCTGTTCAGAGCCCATTATGCTGACCACTGTCACTGTGTCTTTGTGATTGTGTTCATCACAGCTCTCCATAGAAACAATCCGTTAGGTCTCCCTCTGGTCCTACCTATCCTTTCTATATCCTTATTTCCCCATCCTGGAATCAGAATGCAAACAGCCTCATGCTCCTACTGCTATGCCTTCTCCNGACAAGGGGATGTACCTTTTCTTGTCAGTTAAAATGCTCTCACAGGTTAGTTGCTCCTAGTTAGGTGTGGTCACAATGACTAGAAAAGTAACACTTCTTCACTGTCAACACTCTCGTCTCTCCACCCTCCTCCCACTGGGTCTCCTCCTTCTTCCAGATAGTCCAACTACTACTTTAACGCCCCCCATCTGTCTTCTGTATATGACAGAACATGCAGTATATTTATTTCTGAGTCTGCTATTTAGCACAGCACGCTGATCTCCAATCCCTCCATTTCTCTGTAAATGACACACAATTTCATCCTTCTTTATTGCCAAATAATGTTCTACTGTGCATGCGTGCGTGTGTGTGTGTGTGTGTGTGTGTGTGTGTGTGTGTGTGTGTGTGTGTGTGAGTGAATGAGAGGGCGGGGGGAGATTTTCTTTCTTTGTCCATCTGTTGATAGACACTTGGGCTACTTCCTAGTTGCGGTTACTATACCACAATCAACAAGTGGTAAACAAGAAACAAAGAATACCAGAACCTGTTTTTCCTTCATGCGCAAGTCCCTCCCTGTAGGTTCTGAGGCTGGAGGCCACTCTCAGTGAGTAGTCTGGGTACCATGATGGAAAAGGAACCAAACACGCTCAGACCACAAAGCACTGCTCTCAGACATGGAAGGCACCCTCTGTCTGGCCTACCATGGAACAGGCTGTGTGATACTGACAAATAGGCACACACTGAAAACACAAGAAGCCAACGGTTGGGGCCTCACACCAGGACATCTAACACGCAAAGTCCAGAAGCTCTGGCTCTGCTGAGTTGCCCAGAGAGCTGAGCCAGGGGCTGTTGGCAGGAAGTGTGAGACGACAGTACAGGAAATAGCAGGTGGACAGGTGGAAGGGATGTGGCCTCTCCAACATGAGCTGGGGATGGAGAGGGCTCTTTAGGGGTGAGCTCTGTCAGGAGGAGTACTGATCAGATCTCAGAAAAGAGTCAAGCACTGAGCCAGCATCTACTGTGACTGGCCCTGCAACAGCAGGATCTCACTTCTCTCTGACTCATCTGCTAGATTTTCATGGAGAAGACAGGAGCTAGATGTATCCAGTGTGTCCAGATAAAACCCCATTTCCCAACAGGAATGAAAAGTAAACAATAGGAACTCTAACTTGGCAATGAAATATGCTGAACTATCCCTGAGTTCCTGGAAAGTACGAATCCAACTGCACAGGGGCAGAAACAGGCTATGACATGGTCAACCAGAAGAGAAGACATAATGAAAAACCCCATTCCTGGGACACATGGGAGTTTACTCTCCATGTCCATTTTATCACATTTCATCCTGAGGACCAACTAAGCTGAGGCAGAGAGAACAGAACTCCATCTCTGAACAGTCTGTAGATTTTGCTGCCTCTGCTCCTGTAACAAGCCTAANACACATTGACCTCCACNGCATGGTCTTACTAAAAGAATCTCTTTGGGCTTGATAAGAGGGTAGGATGCGTCTTCAGCCCATCCACAAGCCCTCTCTAAGCACATCCCTAACCAGACATGTTACGCCTAAGAAGCTCTGAGAGAGCCTGGACATTCCACCACACAGCAGCTCGGGAGCACTGCATGCTCCTTACATACACAGCCCTTCATCCAAGGGAACACATGTTCTCAGGCTCTGAGGAATAACAGAAACAAAGGATAGTATTAAACCCTATACAAGCTGTGTTTCTAACATACATACTTTCAATATAGTTTTTACAGACCACATGTACTATTACTACACGGTAATAGGAATTATGTGAGTAGTCTTCCCCTCAAAACATTTTCCTGTGTTTCACTCTGCAGCCTCTCCTTGTACTCCAAATTTTGAGTACCACTACTCTTGCACACTAAAATCATTTAAGTAAAATACTTCTGAACACAGCACTAAGACACCTAAAAAATCTGATAACCAAAGGGGTTGCTCGTGACTAACATGGCCGTGAACAGTGCAGACAGGCCAGACAAAGGGTTGATCCATATCCTAGGGGGTATGGGCAATCATGGCTGAGCTCTCACCAGGCTACTCAGAGTGGCACTGACATTACAGGTTACCAAAGAGGTCCATTTTTCTACCTAATATTTTCAGAGGGACTCTGGGATAACTGAAACAAGAAAGCATAACTATAGATAATAGGGCTATAATTGTAGAAATCAGAAAGAGTACATTTCCAAACTAATTTTTGAAAAATAAGCATGGAAATTTAAAACAAGTTTGAACGTGGTGTGCTGAAAAAGAGCACTCTCAAAGATGGGCCTTAGGAAGAANGGCCAGGGAATGCTGTTCAAGGACTACAAGCTGAACGCCACTTCCCTAAGGACAAGGGAAGACAGCCCAAAGATTGGGGAAACTTTTCCAGTGGCAGGAGAAGCCAAAAATCCAGGTGCAGTAATAAAGGTGATACCAACACCCTCTAAAACCTGGGATGGAATGGGGTCAGTGACAGAGCAGGCTGTCTGTCTTGAAGGAAGATACAGTGACCCTACACCCAACCTGGGCACTTGGGAGAAGACACAGTGTCTAATGGAGCAGGGCCACAGTGGAGAGAAAAGAGCTGGATCCTCCATGCCAAGGCAAGCAAGGCCTACAAGGCTCACACTGCGGGAGGGAGGCAGGCACCCAAGATGAGGTTTTACTGACANTCCAGTCCTGGAAGTCCCCTACACAGGGACCCTGGGACAAATACTTCTGATTAAAGACAGAAAATAAAGAAATTCAGACAAAGAGAAAACTAGAACAGATAGGTCAACATAAAACAAAAAAAGGCAGCTGGGTGTGGTGGTGCATAACTTTAATCTTTAATCCCAGCACTCGTGAGGCAGAGGCAGGCGGATCTCTGTGAGTTCAAGGCCAGCCTGGTCTACAGGGTGAGTTCCAGGACAGCCAGGCTGTTACACAGAGAAACCCTGTCTTGGAAAACCAAAACACCAAAAAACCAAAAAACCAAAACCAAAACAAAAACACAAAAGGGCAACTGAAATGCTAAGCTAAACAGACTGGAAGCAATGTTCGAGTATGAGTCAAACAACATGTACAGAACAAAACTAATTCTTAGAAATTAAAATCTAACAGAAATAAAAGAAAAACTCAAGAAATATAAACCAGAATGAAAACAAAAGGATAGAGCAAAATGAACAGAAAACACAAGACAACCAATAAAGGACAACAAAAAATAGGAGCTCCAAATGGGTCACATTTTTTAAAGTGATGTGAAAAAGTTACCAAAGAAATAATATAAACAAAACGAAAGAAAACCCCAGCCCATTCTGAAGAACAAACTCAGTGAAGGCATTTCAAAGTACATATAAAAAAAAACAAAACAAGAAAACTATGAAAGCAGATCACCACCAGGAGGGGACATATCATACTCATGACCTGAGAACTGGGGGCACGACTAAGCAGCACACAAGAACCACACATATTACCAGAGCCAGCCACTTCCCTTGTGCAGCCCCACAACATGAACACTCGCCTCCCTACTCTCTGTAAACCAACAGGATCCAGGTGGTAACAGGCAGAGGCTCTCTGAGCTGATCCCACACAGTCCACACAGCAGGTGCACAGCCTTTTCTCTGGGTGCTGCAAATGTCCTAACCACGAGATTGCTGAGAGGACTCACTGCCTTCCTCGTAGAAGCGGAGCAGACCTTGGGGGGTGCCCACCTGTCAGCCACATCTAGATCTGACTCCATCTTCTCCAGGCCCCTCATGACGCTGTCTAGCTGCTCGCCCTGGTGATGAAGGACCTTTGCTGTGTCTTCCATGCGTCTCTGGGAACTAGCCATCAGTCCCATCAGCTCCTGCCCCCTGGTCATGGGGGAGGTTGTATTGGCAGCAGTGCCTGGCTGGGACAGTAGCAGCTCCCTCCAGAAGTGCTCAATGACGTTGAAGACCACATTGCGACTGGGACGCAATGAACTGAACCAGTGCTTTGCCTGGCCCTTCTCCAGGACTGTGATGGCACTGAAGATAAAGAGAGAAGTCTCTTTCTTGATCTCAGTGATGCTGGAGAGAGGCAGGCCCACAAGGACCTCTTCAGTTCTGTCCGCACTGAACTTCAGTGAATGAGGTGTCAAGGTCAGTTTCCCAGGAACCCATTGCTTCTCAAGGTTCAGGTAATAGGAGCAAGGCCAGGAATGGACACGCACATCACTACTCATCTGTCCCTAGGTAGCTGGACCACACGGAGGCTGTAGTATCTGTCTCTGAGGGAAAAGAAACAGAGTGGGTGGGTGAGGCCAAAATATATCAATTTCCTTTAGATTACAGATAGTAGGAGGTTGGCCAGCAGAGAAGGTATAGCCTCAAGGGAGCTCTGGGTCTCTGCCCAGCAAGCAAAAGGTAGAGAGGGCTGAGATCAGAACCAAGAACTGTGCTTGTCCCACCACTCCCTATATGAGACCCTCCACTCCTGTGCCCACTGGGAAAGCTGTGAGGAGAGCAAGCAGTATAGACAGGCCCCAGAGCCTTCCCATGCATGCAACCTTGTGGCTGTGATGTCCCTACCACTGTCTATCTAAGGGTCCTCCTAAGGATCCTCTTTCAATTCTCTGTGTATGTATCCAACTGCTTACAGAAAAGTCTTACAGACACATGTCCCCCTCCTGGACAGCTATCTCAGAGTTGCCTATAGAGTCACATGTACATGGATGCATGCATATATATATATATATATATAGTTGTGTGGCCATAAGCAGTGATGCCTGCTAGTTTCATTGCTTCTACTTCTGTCTTCCCCCCAGTACTGAGGATCACGCCCAGGTGCATCTAGGAAAGTGGTCTACGGCTGAGCTACAGGCCCAGCCCTTGTTGTTTTGAAATAGGGTCTCACGTGTAGCTTAGACAAGTTTTGAACTTGCAATGTAGCCAGGGTGGCCTCAAGTTCCCTGTGCCCTACTTGGCTAGTACTAGAAGTACTGGCATGTGCCATCACACCTGGTACTGTTTGCAAATTTCATATTTATAACTATAGTCATCAAGGCAGTCATAAGTCTTGGATGACAGGTTTGAATTAACCCTTATAGAATATGTTGCCCAATCCTCTTTGTTCAGATACCAAATATTAGTCAAGACAAGAGGCTCTACACTGTAGTCCATGGTACTGACTGTGTAAGCAGACTTTCCCACCTCTCCCTGCCCATGGTTCTCTGTGTCTGTCTCTCTCTATCTCTGTCTCTCTCAAATACAGTCTTTGTATGATATGACTTTACTTCTTAGGAAATATCTTAGTATGATCCCTCAAATACTGANCCCAGCTGTAGGCTACAGGGACACAGCTATCAGTCACCAGGTCTGTAAGCACTTGGTATGAAAATGACAGGTTGGGCAGTAAGCATGCAAAAGGTAGCACTGGCAAGGTCCCTAGCTCCTGTGATGTGGCATCAAAGGGCACTTTGTTCATTCTCTCACTGAGCCACTCTCTGCACAGCCAATCTTGGAGATAATCACTGTCCTAAAGCACGCAGATGGGACCAGACCCACAGAAGCAGAACCTGTGTCAAAACGAGGCCTGTGAACAGACTGCAGCCCTGTGATGGATTCCCCCAAGGGTGAGATCTCCCTGAGTAGTCTGAGCTGGGCTGCTACTTTGTCTTCAGTCATGTTTCACATAGTGTCAGGTGCAAGGGCATCTGAGATGTGAGGGCATCGACGTTGAAGGCTAAATGCTCCTTAAGTTTGTCAGGAGTCTGTGAATTCGGTGTCAGCATTGGGTCCAGGAAACCTAAGAGGCTCTGACCTGCCAGTCACCTCTACTCCTGCTGCACATGGCCACCAGCTCCCCTGAGCAGAAGACCTGGGTCTACATAAACCACCAGGTCAGGAACTAGGCCATAGGTAAATCCCTCAGGATGTCCACAGCAGGAGGGAGGAGACAGAGGTGGGTCTACCAGAGCAGCAGAGGAAGACTGCACTTGAGGAAAGCAGCTGAGGAGAAACTACAAGTATGCTAGGAAATGCTGAGAACAGTACACAGCAGAGCAGGAAGGGCCCAGAGGCAGGAACAGGCAGTACTGCAGTCTACTCCAGCCCCTTCTCTGGGGGAACTGGGAACTACCAGAGACAGCAGCACACCTACAGACCTATCTGTAGGAGCCCGTACACTCAAGGGTTTCAAACCAATATGGAGCTCTCAGTGACTGCTCTGCTCCAACCAATGACCGCACATTGACCCTCCCAGCCCTCAGAATACAAGCCACTCCAAAAGTCACTGCTAGAACGCCAATCTGTTTTAGGGGCCAGTAGCTACCAGAAGAAGCGCTGAGCCTGTGTGTGTCTCCCAGGCAGAGCACAGACTTCTTGGTATACTGTGGCTCCAACACNACAACCCTGACCTTACCTGTATTCACCTCCTCCATATATTCTATGTTTGAGATCACAGCTACTGATACCAAAAGTACTACCATCACCCGTGCTTATCCCTTGAAGCCTGGAAAAGATTCCATCTATGGCCCACAATGCTAGAAATGTGGTTACTAGTGTGACAGGCCATCACACCCATGCTGCCCAGTGGGACCTAGGGAAGATACCATCAATGTCATGAACTCCAAGACCATACCTACCAGTGCCATTACCTGTACTTGCCCCATAGGAACTAGTGACAACACCCTCCACATTCTGTAGCATCAGAACTTCAACTGCCACNATAAGCCCCAGAGTCACAGGCACTCAAGTATGCAGGGCGTAAGGAAATACACATTTGGAATGCCACGTCCACTGCAAATTTGTGCACCTANTCTCACACACTGCTGCAGATTGGACTATGAAGGACTACATAGCAGTGGTGATACTGATGACAGTTAGAGAAACTACAGAGTCCATACATCCACCTTCACCTATAAGCAAAGCCCAAACACTGGCACCCTAAATCCTATCTGAAGAAATTTTAAAATTGAGGATACATGACACCTCAAAAGGACACAGTAATTCTCTAGAAATAGAGTTCAATTCAAAGGAAATCCATAGGTTGCCTGAAAAATAATTCAAAATAAAATCCTAAGGAAAATCACTGAAATGCAAGGAAATACAGACAGACAGCAAACTGAGGAAACAATTCATTATATAAATAAGAACTGTGACAAAGAACTAGAATATATATATATATATATATATATACACACACACACACATAATCAACAAATGAAATAAAATAGATAGCTTCCATAATATACCAGGATAAGCAGAATTTTTGAACTGAGCACAGTCTTTTGAAATAACCCATCAGACAATTTGTTTGACAAAATAAAACAGAAGGGTCTGGAGAGATAGCTCAGCAGCTAAAAACACTTACTAGGCCGGGTGGTGATACCTTAAATCCCAGCACTTGGGAAGCAGAGGCAAAAGCAGGCAAATCTCTGAGTTTGAGGCCAGCTTGGACTACATAGTGAGTTCAGGATAGCCAGATCTTCAGAGGGAAACCCTGTCTTGAAAAACCAAAAACCAAACAAACAAATAAACAAACAAAACCCACTTACTATTCTTCTAGAGGACCAGAGTTCAATCTGTCTCTTATACACATCTAGATGTGTATAAGAGACAGCACACACACACACACACACAGAGGGGGGGGGACTAAAAATAATTGTAAAAAAGAAAAAAGAATGAAGAAATTCCTTGAAACATATGGGAAATCATTAAGGAAACAAATAGTTGCACTATGGGAATTCCAGAGAACAAAAGGGAAAAGACACCAAAAATTTATTTATTAAAGTAACAGCTGAAAACTCCTAAAGATTTCTGTCTTAGTCGTTGTCCTATTGCTGTGAAGAGACACCATGACCAAGGCAACTCTTATAAAAGAAAGCATCTAATTGGGGGCTTGCTTATAGTTTCTGAGGTTTAGTCCATTATCACGGCGGGAAGCATAGCAGCACGAATGGCACTGGAGAAGTAGCTGAGAGCTTTACTTCCTGATCCACAGACAGTACACAGGGAGACACTGGGCCTGGTACAGGCTTTTGAAACCTCAAAGCCCATCCCTAGTGACACACTTCCTCCAACAAGGCCACATCTACTCCAACAAGGGCACACCTCCTAATCTTTCTAGTATTTCAACAGTTCACTCCGTGGTGCCCACACTCAAATACAAGAGCCAATGGGAGCCACTGTCATTCAAGCCACCACAACTTCCTTGCCTTTCTATGGTGCTAAGGAATGAACCCAGGGTTTTAAATAAATCTACCACTGAGCTATGTCCTCTGAAGCCTTCAATGAGATGTGGACATCCAGATCCAAGAAGCTCAAAGAATCCATAAAAAGAGCTTCTCCAAGGAATATTAAAGTCCAAATGTCAAAAGTGCAAGATGAAGACAGAATTCTCAACTATCCCACAAAAACAGACAAATGAACTCTCCTAGGTAAGCGGAAACAGAAGGACTTGTCACCACCAGACCAACCCTGTAAGAAATGCATCAGGGAAGAGGATGAATACAGTGGAGCACAGGGAGGCGAAGGAGAAAGACTATGAGTTGGAGGCCAATTTGGGCTACATAGCAATAGTCTGGGATACACAGTAAGACCCTACCTCAGCAAACAAATAAAAAAAAATGGGGGAGAAGGCTGGAAAGCAAAGGACTAGAGAAATGATTCAGCAGTTAAGAGCACTTGTTTTCTCCCCGAGACAGGGTTTCTCTGTGTAGCCCTGGCTGTCCTGGAACTCGTTTTGTAGATCAGGCTGGCCTTGAACTCAGAGATTTGCACCAATATTTCTTAAATTATTCAAAACAAGAATAAATTAAAAAAGGGAGAATTAGTCTCTCCCAGAAATGAACCCCCTGATTGGCAATCCGATACAAGGTGGTCAGCTCTGGAACCATATACGCACAAATAATAACAATGGATTTACAGGTTGTATTTTATATATTTGTATACATATGTACCTATGCACATATATGTAACAATAACAATCAAAGGAAAGAGGCTATCGATTTGAGAGGGGGGAACAGGAAGGTTTGGAGACAGGGGACATGGGAGGGACTGGAGAGAGAAAAGGGAAGGAGGTAGGTGATGTAACTATATTTTAATGAAAAAATGTAAAAAACAAAACAAAACAAAACAAAACTAAAAAAGAAGTCTCAGTGAGTAAAGGTGCTTTTCCCCAGTCTGACCACCTGGATTCTATTTTCAGAACCCACAGGTAGGAGAAAATTGACTCCTATAAGTTGTCCTCTGATCCCCTACACACAAGCAACGGTACTCATGCACCCACATACATACATACATGAATGCATGAGTGTGCCGTGCATGCGCACACAAACATACACATGCATACACAGAGGTATAAGGGAGTCTTACAATAGAAACAAAAAGATGNTGACCACCATTATAAAAACACATAAATGTACACAACTCACATGCTGCATCCATTAAATACCAAATAGAAAGAAGATATTAGCATGACAGAAAACTATCAAATCATAATGATAAACAGTAATAGAGGTGGGATGGGACAAACAATAGAAAAAAACAATTAGAAAGCAGTAACACTGGCAAGAAGTCCATCCATATCAACAATAACCTCAAATGTAAATGGACTAAAATCACCAGGCAAAAGACAGAGACTGGCTGAATGGGTTAAATAAAAGACAGGAGTTGATTATCCGTTGTGTACAAGAAACTTGCTTCACTGGTAAAAGCATACACTGAAAACTGAAGCATTTGAAAAAGATATGCTATATAAAAGAAGACCATAATGAACAGAAGTAGCTGTACTCATGTTAGATAAAGCAGAAATAGAATATAAATNTTCAAAGAAAGGTCACTGCATATTGATAAAGGATCAATTCAGCAGGAAGATAGAACTACTGTAAATATACATTCACCCAATGCTAGACCATCAAAATATATAAGCAGAAATCATTAGCTCTATAGGAGAGGTAATTCCACAAAACTAACAATTGAGGACCTTGAAATTCTTTCATCCATGAGCAGAAAATACACTCAGAAACTCAATGAAGAACATCTGAGTTGAACCATACTGGAGAGCAAACAGACCCAGCAGGTATTTGCAGAATACATTAGTCAACAGCTACAAAACACAGTCTTCTCATCTGCACACAGCACACTCTCCAAAACTACATCCACTGCTAGCAAAAAGCAAATCTTATTAAAAGTCCCATCACGTACACTCTTGGACAACAATGAACTAAAACTAGAAATACACAAGAACCGTGGTAAACACGTAGAGACGGAACAACGTGCTCCCAAACAACCAATGAGTATCTGAAAGAATCCACAAGTCAATTTTTCTTGAAATAAAGATAAAAACACTCTGTGTTAAAATTCATGGGATACAGCTGGGCGGTGGCGGTGCACACCTTTAATCTTAACACTTGGGAGACAGAGGCAGGTGGCTCTGAGTTCAAGGCCAGCCTGGTCTACAGAGCTAGTTCCAGAACAGCCGAAACTACACAGAGAAACCCTGTCTTGAAAAACCAAACCAAAACAACAACAACAAAAATTTGTGGGAAAAGCAACACTAAGAGGGAGTTTCAAATAACAACCCAGTGCACCTCAAAGTCTCAGCAAAGAATAATCCAAACCCTAAGAAAAGAAAGTGCACCACAGTAGAAATACATAAACTAAAATCTTAAAAATACAAAAGGGGCAGTAAGATGCTCAAAGCTGTACTTGCCTGGAAAACCTGATGACCTGACTAAGTTCAATCCCCAGATCCTACATCAGGAGAGACTCAATTCCCCAAAACTGTCATCTGACCTCCACATGTATACAGAGAACATGTACACACATACTCAGATACACATACACACACAGAGAGACACACCAATAATAATAAACTAAAATTTTAAAATAATAAAAATACAAAGAGATTAATAAAGGATTTTGTTTTCTGAACAGACAAAATTTCACAAACCTTTAGCTAGACTAACCAAGAAAATAGAAGACTCAAATAAATAAAATCAGGGATGAAGCTGGGCATGGCAGCGCACACCTTTAACCCCAGCACTCAGGAGGCAGAGGCAGAAGGATCTCTGAGTTCAAGGCCAGCCTGGTCTACAGAGCGAGTTCCAAAACAGCCAGGACCACACAAAGAAACCCTGTCTGGAAAAACCAAAGGGAAAAAAGGAAAGAAAACAAACTACTATGACAGGCTGGAGAGATGGCTCAGGGCTAAGAGCACTCACTGCTCTCCCAGAGCTGCCTGGCTCCCAGCACTCACACTAGGTGGTCCATAACCACCTATAACTCCAGCTGCGGAGAATCTGATGCTCTCTTCTGGCCTCTGTGGTCACACATATGCCACATGTGTTCTCATGTGGCATACACACAGACAAACACACAAATAAAAATAAAATAAATCTGCTCTTTAAAAAAGAAACTACAACAAAAATTACATGGTTAACAAACTGGAAAAATCTAAAAGAAATGCACAATTTTTAGACATATACAACCTACTCAAACTGAATAAAAAAGAGAAAATCTAAACATACCAGTAATAAAAAATAAAATGGAAACCGTAGTTAAAAGTCTCCCATAAACACAGGAAGTTCCAGGCCAGCCAAGGTTACATAGTAAGACCCAGTCTTAAAAAAAAAAAAGAAAAAAAAAATCAAGGGCACGATGACTCTTTTGGCTGAATTCCACAAAGCATTTAGAGAATAAATAATCTAATTCTCAAAAATTTAAGAAACATTGAAAAAGAACATTGCTAAATTCTTTTCATGAGGTCAAGGACTATCAAAAACCACACAAAGGTCCAACAACAAGAGAAAACTGGACATCTATACCCTGAGGAACAGGGACACAAAAACTTTGAAAAAAAATGTGAAACCTAGCCTGGTGCAGAGAAACACACCTGCAATCCCAGGACTTGGGAAATTGAGGCAGGTGGGTTGTGAGCCTAGTATACATAGAGAGAACTTGTCTCAAACAGTAACCAAAAATAAAACACACAGGAAAAATAATTTTAATTGAAAAAAAAAGTGTGCAAAGCCAATAAATGTATGAAAAAAAATGTCCAACGTCTTTAGCTACCAAGAAAATGCAAATCAAGCTGGGTGTGGTANCAAACACCCCTGTAATCCAATCAGAAGTTCAAGATCATCCTCAACTACATGGTTTGAGGTCTTCCTGGGCTACATGAATTGCTGTCTAAAAAATGACAAGAGGAAGGGAGGAGAGGGGAAGGGAGATGAGATGCAAATCAAACCACATTGAGATTCATCTCATCCTAGTCAAAATGACTGTCATCACGAAAAAGTACATTATACGAATATATGAAAACATAACCATGAAGTTCAGTATTTTACACAATGTATGCAAGCAATTTGTTATTGTTTTGAGACAGGGTTTCCCTGTGTAGCCCTGGATGTCCTGGAACTTGCTTTATATACCAGGCTGGCCTTGAACTCATAGAGATTGATGCCTCTGCCTCCTGAGTGCTGGGATTAAAGGTGTGCACCACCACTGCCTGGCAACAATTCATACACATTTTTAAAAGATTAATATCCCTCAGGGCTAAAGAGATGGCTCTGTGGTTAAGAGCACTTGCTGCTGGGTTTGATTCCCAGTACACAAATGGCAGATCACAACTGGCTATAACTCCAGCCCCAGGGGATACACACCCTCTTCTGGCCTTCTTAGGCACTACATGCACATGATGCACATACACACACGCCTCTGCTCCCCACCAGTCAGTCTCTGGAAGTCTTAGTTAACTTCCTGCTGTTGCTGCCTTTGCCATTGTTACCACTTTGCTATGTATTTACCAGCTCAGCCAACTCTACTAAGAAAAGAAGCAAGAATGGGCCAATGAGATGGCTCAGCAGATAAACCTGCTTAGGGTTAAGTCTGACAACCTGAATTGATTCCCCCAGGAATCACATGGTTAAGGAGAGAACCAACTCCTTTAAGTTGTCTTCTGCCCTGTCAATTCATGCCACAATATGTGTGCCTTCAAATAAATCAGGTGTGGTTGCATCTCTCATTTAACCACCAATCAGACACCTCATTTGCATTAGTGGCCTCCAGAGGGAACTCGGGGCAGAAATGCCTTGGTGTAACTCACCATCCTTGTTCTTAGTGGTGTGCTTTTACTTTTTCCTCAGGCTGCTCTTCCTTTGCTTGCTTGTTTTATAAAATGGAATTCTGTTCTAGTGAAATTGGTTGACTATCCCACTAATGGGATAGCGGGTTCATACAGCAGTTCTGTTTTTAGTTGTACTGTTCTCCAGAATGACTGTACTAACTAGCATTCCCACCAGCAGTATGTAAGGGTTACCATTTCTCTATTGCCCTGCCAGCACTTACCGTCCTTAGCCCTCCGCCACAAACACTAGGGGTTGAACCTAAAGCCTCACATGTGCTAGGCAAGTGCTCTACTCATGAAGGATATCCTCTACCTTTGAAGGATGTTTCTAGAACCTCTTTATTCTTTTGATAATAGCCATTCTTACTGGAATGGTACAATCAGTGGGCAAGCTTTTCACATACTTGGTCATTTGTATAATTTGTGAAAAACATTCATTCATATTTTAACCCTTGTTAATTGTAACTTTGGTGTTTTTAAGATTATTATATATTTTGGATATTAATCTATTTAAAGGTTCATTTGGTTTATGTGTCTTAATGACACAAGCTGAAGACAATGAACCGTCAGGTTTTCATCACTGGAAGAGGTGAGGGAGCTGCCAAGCCTTAACAGCCGGGAATTCGAAATTCCAGGAATGAAAGTTGTGACATTGACCTCTCAAGGCCCAAGCAAGGGTCCCAACACTCTATGCCTCAGAACTATAGTACAATCTGCTGTTGGAGCATAGCACCCCAATACCTGAGGCCCATTCAAGACCTGTACCACAAGCAGCAGCAGCCACGGATTACTACACCTGTCAAATAGAGGACCCACTGGTACAGCTCAAAGCAACAAACCTTCAACTTGAGTATGTAGAGCCACAAGTTTGGCCTCTAATAGGGAAATAGGTCCCTAGGCCCAGAGCTTGGAATTGTAAGCCTCTGGATGTGCCCTGTAGTACAGCCCTTCAGACCTTGGGCATTCCTGGGCTCAGGACTGCCAACACTAGGCCTTCTCACCTAGTTACAATTTCTGGATAAAGCAGGACTGCAAATAGCTGACAAGGACACAGTATGACACATCTTGTTTGTTTGACTGAAAGCTCTTGGAAGACAACAGACTATATTCTATTCAAGGTTCTGGTTCAGCGACTTCCTTGTGATGGGTGTTCATTTTTTGGTTTTTATTCAGCTGGGACACAGTGGTGAAGGCCCGTCTTGCTTCGAGTCCTATTGATGGCAGCCTTCACCAAACACTGTATGAAACAAACCAAATATACCAGAGTGACATGGAAGCTCACCCATCAGGGATGTGAGGAGTCTACTCCTGTGTCTTGAATCCATCTTTCCTAGGACCTCTAGGGCAGTGGTTCTCAACCTGTATATCAGATATTTATTTATATTATGATTCATAACAGTAGCAAAACCACAGTTATGAAATAGCAAGGAAATAAGTTTATGGTTGGGGTCACCACAACATGAGGAAGGTTGAGAACCACTGCTCTAGGGGATCACCATACCAAACACCTGCTACCTGGCCTTGGCTTTAGTATCTGGTTAGACATGTCATATGCACAGACACAAGCAGACATACCAGGAAGAGGAGCAGAGGAAGAAAGAACACCTTATTCGCGGCACCCTTAGTATACACAATATGGAAGCACCAGCTAAAACAAAATGTGGATTTGACTTCTCTAATAACCTGGCCCAAGGTCTTCACAAACATACCCTAGACCTTTCCTCCACAACAGCCCCAAGAGCAGACCCAAACTTCCCTCTCAGTATGTGTCACTCCTACACACCAGGAATCACAGCTCCACCAGCTCCAAGACCTAAAGCTAGGACATTCCTGGAAGAAAGTTGCCAAACTAGCTATGAGAATTTTGTCATCATCACAAATAAGAAAATACGTAAAAGTCATTTTTTAGAAAAGGATTTCATAGATAACTCCAAGTTGCAGAGGACAACCAGGTCCTATGTGGAGCCTGACAGGCCTCCTAACAACCTGTCCTTGGCCCAACCAAGGGGAACCACCACATTAAAAACAAACAAAACACCTCGAACTCTTACATCAGGAAAGCTCCATGAGAAATAGCCAGGAAGTTTACAGGCTGATGTCACTGGAAAGTGAGGAGATTTTCTCAGCTGCAGGAGACACTTCCTTCTGTAGAGAAGGCTGCTTTGTCTTTCTGAGGGAGGGGTTCAGCAGGCAAGTCTGCACTGAATCCCTCCCAGCACACCAGGGCCACACCAGTGGCAGTGTCTTCTACTTGGATAAGCCACACTGAGTCGTAGGCAACAGGTCCCTGAACTTGGAAGCCCATGCCTGAGCCTTCCACCATAATGCCTGGAGATACAGGGAGCAGGTGCTGATATCTTCATGCCTCTATAGACCTGCCTATACTCCAGTAAGACTAGTGATCACAGGCTAGAGCATCTCCAAGCCTGCATGTGACCTCTAAACCCTTCAAAGTCACTGGTGGGGCTGGAGCAATGGCTCAGCTGTTTAAGAACACTGGCTGTTCTTCCAGATGACCCAGGTTCAATTCTCAGCACCCACATAGTAGCTCACAACTGTCTATAACTCTGTCCTGGGGGGGATCTGACACCATCTTCTGGCCTTGAAGGGGTACTGCATACACGTGATGTACATACACGCAGGTAGAACACCCATAACACAAAATAATAGCTTTTTTTTCCTTTTTTAGATTTATTTATTTATTTATTTTATGTATATGAGTGTTCTATTGACTTTATGCCAGAAGAGATCAGACCCCATTCTAGATGGTTGTGAGCCACCATGGGGCTGCTGGGAATTGAACTCAGGACCTCTGGAAGAGGTCTTAACCACTGAGCCATCTCCTTAGCACCAAAACAATAGCTTTAAAAAGTACTGGCATGCACTTCCCAGAATTAGGGGAGCTACTTCAGCACAGTCAGTTATAGTTTCCAAGGCAGAGAGCCACACAGAACACTGCTCAGCTTCTGAAGACAGCCTTGTCTCATTCTGGCTGGAAGGCATTTCCCATTGCTCAGCTACAACCAGACCTGCCTGAGAACAGGCAGGCTTGTTCAATGCCTGGGTCCATGTAAGGAAAAAACCCAAACTCAGTTTCTCCTACATTACTATCACTTCTGCAAACACACATGTGTGTGATGTCTCCTTACACACACCACCCAGCAACTGTTCTAACGTGTACACTAGCTGGGCGTCTCCAGTCCACTTCCATGCAACCTCGTCTTCTTGAAGACAAAATGTTCCTAAGATGGCCTTCATTTCAGATGCGGACCTCAAGCCCAGGCTACATCTGACCCACTGCCCATATGTGGGGGTTCACCATCTTCTCAGACTGGATTCATTTCTCAAACAGCTCACTGAACTCAGAGAAACACTTATATATTTACTATTTGATTGTAAAGGCCATTAAAATGGGTGCAGATGAAGAAACACACAGGGCCAGGTGTGAAGATGGGGTAAGGCTTCCTTGCCCTCCCTGGAACTTCTGAGTGTTCAGCTACCAGGAAGCTACTAGGCAGTCTACCCATGGAGGCTTCATTACATGGGTGTGACTGACTCAACCACCAGCCATTGGTGATCTGCTCAACCTTAGACCCTCTTCCTTCTTTGGGGCCTGGGAATAAGACTGAAGTCCCCATCCTCTGATCCTGCCCTGCTCTTTCAATGATCATTCCACCCTGAATTACCTAGGGTGTCTGGCCAGCAGAAGGCACTTCATTTCCCAGGATTTTAGGCGTCATATTTCAGGAAACAAGACAACACACTGCCACTTTGCTAGACACCACAGAAGGTTTTTAATCAGCAATCACCTGTTCCACAAGGTTGTACCTGCGCAGAGCATGAGTAGGCAGTGAAATTACCCACACATTCCCAGAAAATCCCCAGGCCTAGCAGTGGAGCAGCAGAGGAAGCTCGCCGTGGTCCCAGCTGCAGCTCCTCCAGCACCACCACAGCTTTACGACTTGGGAAAAGTTACCTCACCTTCTGGACCTCTGTTTACCCTCTGGTAAAATAACTAAAAGACCTCAGGTCAATACCAGCTCTAGGTCATTCTAAAATTCAAAGAGAAAAGGACAGAGAACCAAAAGTTGAGGAGAAGACAGCAAGCACTTGTCAATATGTCATTACAGACAATAAGGATGAGAACTTACCCATGTTTGACAAATTTCAAAGGAGAAGCATATGGCTACAACTTTTCCTACCACAGATTTCCAGGATGTCTTTTCCAGAAAGCCAAAATAAACAGATATTAAGTGGAAGGGCAGAAAGGAGAAAGTTGTTCCCACCCATGCAGCAGAAGCTGCCCATGTGTGGTTAGACTCCATGACCTTGCCTAGACTGACATGCCCCCCACAGAGTCCTCAAGAAGGGGCTCCTGCTCCCCTTGAAGCCAGATCTTTCACAGGGTCCTCCACCTAACCCCCTCCTCCTCAGAATCATTGATTTTACCCTTCTTTGCACCAGGTCTACAAACCTGGTGTAAGACCACATGGTAAGTATTTAGGCCTAGAAGCCACGAGTCTTAGTCATAGCCACTAACCACTACAGGTGACACATCAACCAAGAGGTAAGACTATTCCAATAAACTTCATCTACAAAATTCTGGCAACTAGACATGGACTACAGGTTGTGGCCCATCTCATTTGTCAACACAAAAAGCACAGCTTTCACCTTAAATGGAATAACAGTTGTTTCTTCTGGAGCCGCTTTGAATGATCATGGCCCAGCAACACAGATTTAGTCACCCCAAATTCCATGGTCCAAAGTGCAAGCGGTTTCATGAAGTTTTAGTTTTACAGAACAAAAAAAGTCATCAACTAAGCAAATGTAAAACACTTCGGTGGGTTCATCAGAGAGGTGGTTATAGCAAGATGGAGAAAGCTTTTCTATAGGACTCAGATGCTGTCCGACAACATTCTTAGCTTTTGGATTGGCAGAAGCTAGTGATTTGCTAAGTTACTAGATGCCAAAGGTTTTCACTCTATTAGTCACAGGATGTTACTGATACAGAGGTGGGCAAGGAATGGCTATTCAAGTGGCTAAAGAGGGCCCGAGATAAGGTAATTAGCTCCTGGCAACTTTCCAACCTCTCCACGTCACTGTAGTTTTAATCAGACACAACTTCTTTCCCAGAATTCTCCTTGACAACATCATCAGTCCATAAGCCTATTAAAAATTTCCTAGTTAAGCTGGGCAGTGGTGGTGTACACCTTTAGGGAGGCAGAGGCAGGTGGATCTCTGAGTTCAAGGCCAGCCTGAGTCTACAGAGTGAATTCTAGGACAGCCGGGACTACACAGAGAAACCCTGTCTTGAAAAACCAAAAACAACAAAAATCTCCAAGTTAAAACATGCACTACCCTCCTTCCCTCCCTGAGACGCCATCATCCCCTCCAATTACTAGCCCCAGTATGACACAAAGGTGTAGGAGTACCGTGACAAGGCTGACTTCACCCAACCACATCTGCCAAGCCCACAAGCTCTCAAGGCTTCAACTCAGACCTCTGGCTGCCTGCTGGGCATCTTTATAACATCAGGCATCTCCAACCAGCCCAGTACCATCACCACTCCTTGTTTGGTCATCCTTTGGGTACCTCATGCTGTACTAGGCCCTGGCTATGTATTTCTTATTCTAACAAAAGCTCTGTTGGAACCAAGAGTCGTTCTGGACCCCTTTCTTCCTCATCCTCCTAAACCCATAAGCAAATCATAATAGGCCTGGCAAAAATGAAGATACTTTAAAAAAACAATTATGTCTCTCAATCTATCGCCAGAGTACTGAAACAATGGACCCCAAAGAGATGGGATCTCCCCAGGAATCTCAAGCTGGGAGAAGGAAAAGGCACTAGCCAGAGGGAACTGTCTCCCAGAAAGAGATCTCACATGATTCTAACAACTTATTAGACCACCTTACAGGAGACTGAAGATCAAAGATTCATGGTGGGTGGGGCCACACCTGTATTGCTTAGATACGAAAATCTTTGGCCTTCTATTTAATCTCACTCCAGGACTTGGGGGTTCACTAGATCTCTTTGTCCCTCTTCCCAACGGGGTCACATTGAATAAATCTCCTTTTTCTGCTTTCCACCTTTAATCTGGCTCTATTCAGACCTGGCTTGAGGTACAGGTTGTGACCCCCATCTGGCAACACTGACAGCTCTCCACAGTGATACCCTCTCTAGTGCAGTGTCATTCTTTATTGGCACAGCCCCTCCAGGACCTTCTCCCTTCATCCTGCTCCTTCAGTCAGGAAACAGAATTATGAAATGTCATGCTTCTGCCAAAAACTCTTCTGAATATAGGATCCCTGAGGGTAAAGCAGTTGCTTGGCATATGAGAGGCCTTGAGTTCTGCGAGAGTTGAGGAGAGCACTGCAAAACAAATCATAGAAAATGTACCCTCCAAAGTCCAACTTCGAACAGTCTAATGGGCTCTGAGCTTCATTCTGCGGCCCCTTTCTTCCCATCCCTGACTGAATTGTTCTCCACCTTGAAGCTTCTGCTTAAATGGCACCCTTACCCTTCCTAATGCCCACCACCAACCACAGCACTCCCATACCCCAGAGAACTTTCCAAAGGTAACTTGCTCTGTGTACCAAAGGTGACCTTCACAGAAGCGAGCCTTGTGCACTCCTTGGGCACCTGGTACACACATACTGAGTGGGCCCTCCAGAGATGCTCTGTTCCCAAATTCTTTGTGTGGTGTCTGCCTTTGTTAGGTTAATTTCCCTCCACCAGTACAGGTGGAGTAGGAGCCATGTGTGCACCCTGCATGTGAGAGGCATAATTACCATGCAAAGTCATGGCAGGCAACCTCTGGGGGTCACGATAATTCACATAAATGACGTTCTTGGGGAATAGGCCCACGTCACTGGACTGTGACTCCGAACACACTGGGATTAGCATAATGGGTCTCTTTCAGCATTTCCATCACACATGTGCCCTTGAGTAAAACTCAATAGCAAGTAAACAGCCTATTTTTAGTTAATTTCCAAAGTAACAGAACACGCAACATTTTGCACACCTTCCACTACAAGGCTGAGAGGGAGAACAGTGGGGCAGTGTGTCCGAGCGGGGGTGGCAAGACTGGTTTTTTCCATTACCTGCCCTCCTGCTCGGTAGCAGACCCTCTTTCCACTCCCTCAGAAGTTCCCATCTCCACCCTGGGAGGCTCAGCCATGCTTCTGAGGATGTTTCAAACACCACAGCCTAGCTGCAGGGCATGCTCTAGATATTCAAAGAGAAATGAGACCATCCACTGTTTCTACCTCATCTCCTCTAGAGTGCCAACTCCAGTCCTTTCCTGTTTTCTTCTGGGGTGGCTCTGTCCAGGATGCGCAGTTTCCATAGGTTTGTGTGGGCAGAGGATGTGCATCACTAGCAGCCCCCAGTGGGGAGCAGGAGAGGCAACTTCGTAGACACACACCTGTGTTTCAGGCCTCTCTCCAGGCCTCACATATTTGACGATGTTACTAACACCCAGAGGCCACCATGTGAAGACCAGAATTATAGCACTAACTAAATAGGGGCCTAGAGTTCATGTCCCAGTTACTGTGTTAAGGGGCTGTGTTGCCCTAGAGATCTTGACAGCATATATACCTACTGGCCCTGACCTCTTTCTCGGGGACACTGGTCTTAGATACACAGGTAAAGAAGCAATTCCTATTTGGGTTTTTCATATTTTCATGGAAAAACAAACTACTTATTTTACCTCTAGTCTCACATCATAGCACAGAATTCTGGGACCCTAAAAGTGTCAGCAGTGGACACCAGAAGAACGTCCTCTAATTCAGTTCAGCTCTGACAATGTCTGCCTGAAGATTGCATCAGATCCCAAGGTTGGGGCTCATTCTCCCAAGATGTCCCTATTTCAGTGCAGATGCAAGGCCAGGCTGTGTCACCTCTTTCTGATGACCAGCACCTATACATAGGGTCCCAGAGAGCCCTCCTTGAGTTGGATTTCTCCCAGAAGCTCAGATTACTCAGAGAAACACTAACTTACATTTACTGTTTTATTATAAAGAATATTACATGGGGTATAAAAAGATGCAAGGGGTCAAGTATGAGAAGATCCTGCCCACGCTCTCCCTAGGCACATTCTCCAGGATACTCTGAATGAGTCCTCTGGACATGCCATTACATGGGCATGACTGATTAAACACTGGTCATTGATGACCTACTCAACCTTCAGTCCTAGAGGCTGAGGGCTGGGCTGATGGTCCCCACCCTCTGATCCTGGTCAGGTTTTCAGTTACCAGCTCCACCTGGAATCTACCCTAGTGGATGTTGAATGGTGTTGGGCTCCTTAGCATGCAAAATGGCATTTATACCCTCAGACAGTCCAAGGATTTTAAGACTTGTATGCCAAGAAGTAGATTAAAGATCTAAAATGATGTTTCCAAATATAACATACTGCCAATGTAGGAAAAGAGGACGAGAATTCCAGGAGAGAGAGGAGGGAACAGGAATAAAATGTATAAATTCATGTATGTCTGGAAAAACAGGCTTGATACCAGAAGATTTAATGATTACATGTAGGTGGAATTTTTGGATGACCTGGGTTTTTATTGCTGTTG
>LZPO01017604.1:48138-72515 GCA_001675575.1 Neotoma lepida | reverse complement strand
TGGGATTAAGGCGTGCACCACGAGTCCTGGCATAAGGTTATGCGTTTCTCTCCACTTGAATTTCTTTATGAGCTGTCATCTACCATGACCTAGCTGCAATAGAGTTCCACACTTTGACCACAAGAATCACAATGAGGTCCACAATGGGCGAATTAGATGAAACAATCCTCTGCCTCCCGTTTCTACCCTTGTCCTCTTCCTAATCCACACCGCTCTACCTGAACCTCAGAATCTCCCAAAACTCACTTTTCTCCCGTCTAATTTGTCCCGTTCTATTTCTAGATAAACATCACAATTCTTGGGAAGGCTCCTCATGAGACCTATCCTGGAGACTCAGGAGCCTCACCACGTCCCGCGGATCCTCACCCTCCGCTCCGAACCCCACCATCCCTTCAGGACTCCGTCATCCTTGAAGGTTTAGGACTCATGTTCATCTCCTGTCTCAGTGGTGGGCTTGAGTACTGCCTAGCTGGGCGTTAGCAGTACCGCTCACCTGAGGCAAGAGGAGCGCGCAGAAGACGCAGTGGCAGAAGACGCAATAGCAGGCGCCACTGGACCACCAAATACAGACGCCAGCAGCTGGGAAGCCGGTCCACCACTGGGCGAGCGCTCCTGCGCCTGCGCGGGAGGGCGGCGCCGCGTAGGGCGCACGCGCGCATGCTGGGAGCGCCAAGGCTTGAGTTCCTGCTGGAATGGTGCACCCCTGCTATCTGGTTCCGGCCTCCCTTACTGTGGTTTCTGCTCCGAACTGGTCTCAGGAGGTTTCTCGGCCTCCATTCCCCATTTGGAGTGTAGTGAGAAGCAGCGCTGGGCCTCCGGGGTCAGGTTCCCCGGTGGATGGATCGAGAGACCCGCCTCTTTGCCGAGCGGCACTACCGGGGCCTCGGGGACCGAGTCCCTGGCTGCAGCGGGCCCGCACCCAGCAGTGTGACCTTCATTCAGGCGCCGGACGCCTTCTCCTACGCTGACTTCGTGAAGGGCTTCCTGCTGCCTAACCTGCCCTGCGTGTTTTCCAGCGCCTTCACCGAGGGCTGGGGCAGCCGGCGGCGCTGGGTGACGTCGGCGGGGAAGCCTGATTTCGAGTATCTGCTGCAGAAGTATGGTAGGGCGCAGGCGGGCTGACCTGGGAGAACTCGGAGCAGACGGGAGGCGTAGACCCCGGGATGGGAGGGTGACCAGGACCAGACAGACGAGTGGGATCTGGATAATTCGCCCAGAGGGCGGCCGGAGCCCAAGGGGCTGACTCTGCCACTTCTGTGCCGACCCTNTCGCTGCAGGAGACGTGGTTGTACCGGTTGCCAACTGTGGAGTGCGGGAATACAATTCAAACCCCAAGGAGCACATGCCCTTCCGTGACTATATCGATTACTGGAAGGAGTACATCCAAGGAGGCTGCTCTTCCCCGCGGGGTTGCCTGTACCTCAAGGACTGGCACCTGTGCAGGTAATGGGGCAGGCCGGCGGATGGCTGCTGGGCACTTTCCCTAAGCAGTGAGTTCAGGCCTCCTTGGTAGAGCATTCCTACTGCACTCGGAGGGGTTACCTCCACAGCAGAGTTCTAGTCTGTCTCAAAACTGGTGGGAGGGTGGTTTCCTGGGAGGGTCACCATACCAGCCCAGGTGGACTGTCATGAGGAAAGTAAGNCTTGTGTAGATCTTGTATGGGTACAGGTGGCCTCTTCTGTATAATATTTGAGCAGTTTCCTCTCAGATCCTCTGGGANTGCCCTCTTCTGATCCCACTGAGGACAGGTTTGTTCTTTCCATGGTTGTTCTGGGGATTCTTGCCGTCACCTGACCCATTCTAGGCCCTCAAAAGGAGCACATAACCTTTCTACAACCGCTCTTGCCCCACTTTGAAAATCCCTTATTCTTTAAAGANGCACTCAACACCCTCCCTGATTAGCTTCTTCTTTTCTCACACATCAACTTGTGACAGCGTTACTTAGGAGATTTTGACTTTGTGATAGTGCAAGAGTACAGTGCATTCAGTAGAAACTACTTCAAGATTTGAATTTTGCTGTTTTCCCCGGTTAGCNATATGTGGTCTGTTTCTTCCCCTTCCCTTTCCTGTCTATGCTGGACAATGTCAAGAAGCCACACCCCCATCCAACCCATGGGTCTACTGAAATGATCACACCTTAGAGTATGCTGCGTTGCTATGCTGAGCTACAGTGATCCTGCATTTAGGCACACTGCTGCCTTTTTCTTTTTGGAATGCTAAGATCCTGAGCATCTAAACACATGCTCTTAGTACATTTTTAAATTTATGGTTTTTCCAACTTGGACATGTCAGTACATAAGCCCACTACATCTGAGGAGCTTGGGCTGCACCTAATGCTCATCTTCCCACATGATGCTCACTTTGGGAAGAGCATCACTTCTTTCCATGGTGGTCCTGGGCCTGTGTGTTTTCTCTGCCAGGGGTACCTTTCACAAGCACAGACCGTTGTGCTCAGAACCCCAGCAGAAGGCACAGTGAACAGGTGAATTACTGACTCACTGCTGTGCAAAATAAGGCTCANNGCTGTAGAGTGGGATGGAATTCAGACCCCTACAATTTTCACAACTGACCAAATGCAAAAGAAACACCAGCAACCAGCTACCTTGTCATACTACTTCTTGTTTGGGCAGAAAGCTGGCCTATACAGAAGCTAGGTAAAGTATGACCAGACACTGGTCCTGGATCTGTCTTGTATAATATTAAAAGGACCAGCCTTATTAATATTATACTTCCCAAGGGCCCAGAAGGAAAACTACACAACGGNGAGATTAATTTTCGGGAAATGAATCTAAATACACCGAGCTCTATGTTCATCTACTTTATTTCTCTGGCATAGAATCCTATCTACACAGCTTCAGTTCTGTTCTCATGCCTAGTTCCTTTCTGTATAATTCTCTCTATATTTATCTACTGTCCCCTCTAAGTTCTATCTTAATTCTCTCCTCTAAATTCCGCCTCATCTGTGTCCTTCTTGTCACGTTCTTACCCATCCAGTACTTTCCCCTCTGTACTCTCTACACTCAGGCTTTTCCTCATCTTCCATCCCATCCTCAAGTCCTCCAGTCCTATCCTCCTCTCTGTCCTTATACCTCTCTCTGTTCTTCCCTTAGTTTTCTGAGCTATATTGTTATAAACCCAAGTAAGGCAATCCTCCCCCTCCAGCCAGGTCACCAGGCCTGAATTCCTGCAAGGTCATAAGGGCAGGTAAGAATTTTCCTGAGGCAGTGATTGTCAGGCTTTCTTACAACCTGAAAATGGAGTGGTTAAAGGAGGAGGCCAGCTGAGGACTAATATCAGTTAGTATATCAAAGAGGGAATGTATGTGCTCAATCTACATTCCTAGAGGTAGTTAGGTAAGAAGTTAGAGGTCTATAAAGTTAGTAAGGCTGTAAGAAAGGAGGGTCTCACCTTAAATTGCACAAGAAAGAAAGCTATCCACCTGACCTAGGAAACAGGTGTTTCATTTGACCTGGGATGTTTCAGTCTGNTCTTAGAGAGTACAGAGGTATCTCTGATATTCCTATAGTAAAAGGGAAATGGTATCCAGTAAATGATGGAAAAGCTACAATAGCACACAAGAAAATCATTGCAGGAACCAGCTAAAATATATACAAAAGCTAAAGTATCACCAAAACTTCTTAAGCCATGGCTTGACCTTTGGAAAAGTCCTTGACTTTTCCAAGTAGTAGCTTTTGTGNTAGTAGCTAAATTCTATTACATNTTCCTGTGGCTAGCAGCAGATCTGTATGTTTGAACAGGTACAGGTGGACTCACAGGTCTAAATACTGTCCTGTGTAGTAGTTTGAAATTTTAGGTAAACATTTGAGTTGGGTTATTTTGTTTTGTTTTTGGTTGGGCAGGGGTAATGAATATTTCCCAAATATTACACTGGCATATTTATGCTAGAAATTGTCCACTGTATTTAGATCCAATGTCTGACTGTACTTTTGTCTGGAAGACTCTGAAACCAAAAAGGGCAGAAGCAGCATGGAGTCCCATAATCAGGAGGCCACAGGGGAGGTGATGCCTGAGTAGANTTTATGAGTTTGCTGAGTGCTCAAAGGCAGGCAGTCCTGATGTCTGGGGACCTACAGATAATTTGTTGCTACTGGGGCTCTGCCTATCTCTGTCTCTTTTTGGGAGTTACAGGCACATAAATCTAGCTTTTTCCAGCATGATGTTGATGGAGTTGTGCCTTCTCTGAGGCTGGGGTTAATATGATCCAGTGTTTGAGGACCCAGTGATGGGTTTTGAGGCTCTCACACCTGGGGATGCAGCCTGAAGTTCCCAGGTAGTGTTACGCTCTCTAATATTGGTTTAGAAAGGAGGCCCTTAGCTCAGGAACTGGGATGATGCTCACCATGTGTTCAGAGCTCCAGTGACCACTGCCTAAGTGATGTGGTTATGCCACTGTGCCCCCAAAGTCATTTTATCTTCATCATTCTGAACTGAGCAACTTCAAGTTCAGCTCAGGTCCTCAGGATCTGCAGCAGTCAAGAAGTTCACTAGGGCTGGGTGATCTTAGGTGGCCTTATTCGATGTGGGTGGGCCTGTTGGGATGGGGCACAGGGTAGAGTAGTGCTATATAGCTCCTGTGCTTTCCTCAGAGACTCCTTGGTGGATGACCTGGAAGATATATTCACCCTGCCTGTGTACTTCTCATCAGACTGGCTGAATGAGTTCTGGGACGTCCTCAATGTGGATGACTACCGCTTTGTCTACGCTGGGCCCAGGGGCACCTGGTAATGACAGAAGGGACTTGGGTACCTGGTGAAGATGAGATGGGAGGTGTGACCATCTGGGGCATCTGCCTAGAGGCCTATCAAAAAAAAAACAGGGTCCACACAGGACTCCACAAGACACAAACCAAAAGCCCTTGCTGTAGGTCTCCCTTCCATGCGGACATCTTCCGCTCCTACAGCTGGTCAGTGAACATCTGTGGGAGGAAGAAATGGTTGTTCTTCCCGCCAGGGCAGGAGGAGGCCCTTCGGGACTGCCATGGTAACCTGCCCTATGATGTGACTTCCGCCGAGCTCCTGGACACTCGCCTGTATCCCAGGATCCAGCACAGCAGCCTACCCCTTGAAGTCATACAGGAGGCTGGTGAGATGATATTTGTGCCCAGCGGGTGGCACCATCAAGTGTACAACCTGGTAAGACAGTGCATATGACCCTACTTCTGCCAGGCTCTCTCCCTCTACATCCCCAACTGCCTGTGTAGAAAGGAGGCGGTATTATTCCCCTGCAAAGGCTGGAGATGGGGGAGGGAAAAGACTATGGAGAACTTATCCCCATGCCCTATTCTAATTTGATTCCTCTTTCTCTCATCCCATGTGTTAGCCACATCCTGAGATGGGATCACCATTTCCTGGCTACCGTGGCTGAGCGTCTGTTTTCTGCGTTTGCCCACTATTGTTTCATTTCTATTGCCGTGACAAAATACTCTGACAAAAAGCAACTTAGGGGAGAAAGGGTTTATTCCAAATTTCAGTTTATCATTGTCGGGAAGTCAAGGCAAGAACTTCAAATGACTAGTCACGTCACATCCACAGTCAAGAATAGAGAAATGAATGCATATATGTTTACTTTCTTATTTGTGCTTGGCTCAGTTTTTCTACTCTTACACAGTTCAGGACCCTNTCCTTAGGGAATGGTGGTGCTATACACCATGAGCTGGGTCTTCCCACATCAATAAGACAATCTCCCCACAGGCCAATCCAATGTAGACAATTCCTCACTGAGATTGTCTTCTCAAGTAATTCTAGATTGTCAAATTGACAGTTAAAGCTATCATACCCACCCAAAGCACCGAGCCTGGTGGACATGGAATGGGATTTGATTTGCTCACCAAAGGTGATGCCTGCTGTTGGCCTTATGGAACTTGTCCTCTGCCCTCTAGGATGACACCATCTCTATCAACCACAACTGGGTCAATGGCTGCAACTTGGCTAACATGTGGCACTTCTTGCAGCAAGAACTCCAGGCAGTACAGCAGGAGGTCAGAGAATGGAAGGACTCCATGCCTGACTGGCACCACCACTGTCAGGTGGGAAGCAACCCACCCATATTGAGTCAGCTTTGGGTCCAGTACAGATGCCAGGGCCAGGCTTCGTGACTCAGACCCTCCTGGCCACTATCCTGGCTCTGTACCTTTGTCTCTGGGTCCCATCTTAGCCCCTGACACCTGTGTGTGTGGGAGGGATCTTTGCACACCAGAGCAGTCTGAGTCTGGATGTAACCCCAGGGCTTACTTGCTCTTTCCTCTTGGCCCAGGTCATCATGAAGTCCTGCACAGGNATCAATTTTGAAGAATTTTACCATTTCCTCAAGGTCATCGCTGAGAAGAGGCTTCTTGTCCTGAGGCAAAGACTGAAGGGGGATACAGGAGACAGCATGGGCCTAGGGCTGGGCCTACAGCAGGCTGCATTTGATGTTGGCCGCCTTGCAGATGTGCTGGCCTCTGTGGTTGCCCATCTTGACTTTCAGAGAGTGGACACCAGCTCATTCTCACCACAGCCAGAGGAGCTGCTGCAGCAGCTGGAGACTACTGTGACTGCTGCTGAGGCCCTTTAGTACTCTACAGGTCATGATGTNGGAAGAATTCTGGAGGGTAGCCTCTTGCCCCAGGGCCCTTCTGAAGTACAGGCTAACCTTTCTTGAGGTCTAGGATGTGCCCCAAGGCTGTGCAGGTGCGATTCTTGCAGGGTGGGCACACATAGTCTTGCCCATCTAATGCTGTTTCCCAGTATCTAGGCCCTGGATCTTGAGGCAGGTCCAGCGAAAATGGGAGTTTGACTCATGGGGGCTAGAGGGATGCTCACCCATTTAGCCTGTAGCAAGCCTGCCATGAGTGGTGATCGTGAACGGTTTCCTTGGAGCTTTCCAACCTCTCCTAGTGATCCTAGGACTCCTGAGTGATGGATAGCCAATCTGCCTACCTTGGAGGTGACCCTGTGTGACCGGAGACATAGAGATGCATATATGCAGTTGCCTTCCAAGCCTCTCTGTCCTCTAGTTCTGTCCTGGGAGCTCCAGCAGCTGGGCTAGGAAGAGTTAACTAAGGTATGGCAAGTTGCAGGGGACTTCTTAAGCTGGGTGTTGTTTCCTGTGGCTGGAGGCACAGTGCTAGGTGGCTAAAAAACCCAAGTACTGATCTAGCCAAGTCCCCAGGATGGAGATGATGGTGCAGGACTAGGGGGAAGTAGCATTCTTCCCCACTGCACTCCTTCAAGGCCTAGGGCTCCTATGCTAACCCTATGCTAGCCCATCTTCTGCCCTAGAGGGCATAGGGCCAAATCCAAAGCAGAAGTATAGGGAGTCCTGTAGAGGAGACAGATACACCCAGTCCCAGGTTGGTGCTGGATAAGGCAGTGCCTCCTCTGTTGGCTGTGCTCACTGCCTATGCATGTTCTCTTAGATGGAGACAGGCCACTGCTTAATGGCCTGCATGGCTCCACACAATGCCCTAGACTTCTGGCACCTGCATGCCACCATGTTCNCTGTGCTGTTTGTAGGAATAGGGAAGTTGTGGCTGAGGGCAGACAGAGGTGCACAGCCTGTGGGAGAGCCAGCTGCTTACTCTGGGCCCCAGCATGGACCACCAAGATGAGGNACAGCTGTACATAGTGCTGGACTTGTAGACATTTTTGGAGACAGAAGCTCCTCTTGGTTGGGACTACTGGGGAGCTGCTGAAGCTCAGTGGCTAGGAGGATATCTCTTGGTGTTAGATGTAGAATCAGTGGGAAGAAAATTATTTATTAATAACTTCAAGCTCTTTGCCAGCTAAATAGTAACACCTCCTGTTTCAGAGCCTTTACCAGCAGCATTGTCCCAGGGAGTCCTCAAACATGACCAGGCAGATAACTTGCCCAGGCTCTGGCCAGGGGTGTAGTATCTGGGACCCTGGCTCCTTTCCTATGTGGAGACACTTCACACAAGTGGCCCAGCAACTTAATGGGGCAATTTACCTCCCTTACTCCAGATTTGCAAAATTAAGAAAAGTTAACACCCTGGGCCATGTGTGACAGACATTAGCTACGATGTACTCCCATGACCATCATAACTAGGAAGAATAGTANGTCCCCAGTCAGATTAACAAGCCAGGAGGGGACCCATGTTACACAGCTCAGCAGGTAAAGGTGCTTGCTGTGCAAGTCTGTTGACCTGCATTTGAGCCCCAGAATCCATGTGGAAGTGGAAGGAGGTGTNGGGAGAGGAGCCACTTCATCTACCTCACAGACTGCCAAAACCCTTGCTTGCACCAAGGCGGCATGCCACAATTTGGTGCTTGTGTAAGGCCCTCTGCTCAGTAGCTGTCCAGCCTTGGACTGTTGCCACTCTTGTTGCTGTTCCTTGTAGCCAAAACTTAAAGTTTTTCGAGATACATAATATCCTTATTTTGCCCCTGCAACTTCCTGTTGCCCCAACCACCATAGGTACAGCCTTAGTTTACTGACACGTGTTCCCTTTNTGACACGGCTATTCACAAGAAGTAATGTCTTTTGGGAGATTATTTGGATTGACGGGTTAAATATCCTCCACCTAGTTATCCCAACATTTGTAAAGCGTTAATGAAAAGAAAACATCCTAATCCCAACAAGGGCTTCCCCTCTGCAATTCGATGCTCCTGGGTCCAGTCTCAACCATTGACCAAGGTATTCAACCCCTATTTGCAGAAATGGAGATAAGCCCCCACTACTCGGGTCAGAATCTGACTAAGGGTGATGAGAATCTTACTAAGGGTAAGGTTCCACAGCTGTTCTAAACAGTTGAGATGGAATAAGAAAAATGGGCAAAATGCAAGCAAGAACACTAACGATGTAATGTGAAGGAAAGAGCTAAACCTCCCCGCCCGTCTGGCCTCCGTTCCCCATTGTCAGCATTATNCACCTCTGATCCAGAAATACTAATTCAGTGAAAGCAGATATTTTGACCACATTCATACAACTTATTATAGTATATTGTGACAGTTCTATTACGACTCTTCTTACTGTGCTTTATAAATTGTGATAGGAGTGGATGGTGGTGGCACATGCCTTTAATCCCAGCACTCAAGGCAGAGGCAGGCAGGTCTGAGTTCGAGGCCAGCCTCGTCTACAGAGTGAGTTACAGAACAGCCAAAGCTGTTACAGAGAGAAACCTTGTCTTGGGGGGAAAAAATTACTTCTAAGTTGCGTTTTTATTAATTTCATCCAGTCTTAGCTGAAATGAACATCTTAAGAATTAACTCCTAATCTCATGTGAGACTAAAGGAAAAGGAATTGGGTGGAGTAGGCTCTAAATAAAAGCTTAGATCTTGATTTCACTTGAAAAGTTTGGTCCAGAGCTTACCCATGATTAATTTAGCCTATGAACAGGTTACTTTAACCTACTCCATTNTGTCATAAATATAACTAAGGTTTGTATGCCAGAGTACTTCATATTACTATATTGCTGTGTACTCATTAGCTTTTGTCAACTTGACACAAACCTATACACATCTGAGAATAAAGAATCATAATACCTAAGAATATACCTAAGAAAATACCTAAGATTGGCACATGGGCAAATCTGTGGCGCATTTTCATTAATCANTGATTGAGGTGGGAGGACCCAACCCACTGGGGAAGGTACCACCCTGGGCAGGTAGGACTGCAGTATGTAAACCAAACTAAGCAAGCTAGGAAGAGCAAGCCAGTGAGCAGTGCTCCTCCATGGCTTCTGTTTCAGCTCCTGCCTCCAGGTTCCTTCCCTGTTTGAGTTCCTCTTACCTGGAAATGTAAAATGAAATAAACACGTTCCTCCCTGTGGTGGTTTAATGAAGATGGTTCCCATAGGCTTGTGTATTTGAATGCTTGGTCTCTAATTGATGGAACTGTTCAGGAAGGATTAAGAAGTGTGGCTTTATTGGAGGAGGTGTGTCACTGGGGGGTGGGCGTTGAGAGTTCAAAAGCCCATCCCGTTCCCAGTTAGCTCTCTTTGCCTCCTACTTTGGAGAAAGGATATAAGCTCCCAGTTACTGCTCCAGCTTCATGCCTGCCTGCCTGCTGCCATGATTCTCACTGTGATGCTCCTGGACTCTAACCCTCTGGAACTGTAAGCCCCAACAAATGCTTTCTTTCGTAAGTTGCCTTGCATGGCATTTTGTCACATCAATAGAAAAGTAACAGACACTGCCCAAGTTGCTTTTGGTCAGTTTTATCACAACAATAGAAACCTAAGATACTCTGTTATAGTTCCTGGTCAAATTAAAAATAGAGATTTCATAGACACTAGCTTTCTTTTGGCACCAAAGCCATGCATCTTCCTGCTAGTTACAGTTAGATTTTGATGTNGTCATCACAGTGTCCTGGGTTCAATTCCCAGTCAGAGAACCATGGCAAGTTTTAGCCACCCGTTTGAGAAGCTTCAGCTTACTACTGTGTAATCCTTTTTATGGCTCATCAAGAATGCCTTTAACAGCTAGGCGGTGGTGGTGGTTCACACCTTTAATCCCAGCACTCGGGGCAGAAGCAGGGTCTTTGAGTTCAAGGCCAGCCTGGTCTACAGAGTGAGTTCCAGGAATCCTTTCNTTTTCTTCTAAGAGCTTAAGATAAAATGAAATGCCTATTAATGGAGAAAAAAGATGAGCTCTGACACTTACTGGACCACTCTATCCTCAAAAACATGTAAAAATTACTTCCCTGGAGCACTGAAACCATACAGATAGTGTTAACGTTGGGTGTCTTCCTCAGTTGTTTCTCCCTTACTTTTTCAGACAGGTTATCTCACTGAACTTGCAATTTACTGATTCNGCTACAGTGGTTAGCTACTAAGCTCTAGGGATCTGCCTTTCTCTATCTCACTAGTACTAGATTATAGACATGCATTGCCATATCCAGCTTTTGACAGGCGTGTTGGGGGTCTGAACTCAGGTCCTCATGCTTGCACAGCAAGCACTTTACCAACAACTGTTCTCCCAGCCCCAAGAAAGCAACATCTGGGCAGGGGATGTAAAGCACCTCAGTTGGTAGAGTGCTTGCCTAGCATGCATGAAGTCCTGGGTTTGATTCACAGTATTAAATAGATCTAGCTCTGTCTCTTATACACATCTAGATGTGTATAAGAGACAGCTATGTAGAGAGACCCTGTCTAAAAAAAATAAACCCAACTCTTTGTTGCCTGTGAGAAACATACCTAATTCGCAGATTCACACAGGAAGAATATGGTGGAGTGAAAGAGAAGGGAACAAAGGCAAAACTAAGCACAGCAATAAAAAGTAGCCATCATCAGGTATTGTTTCCTCCTCCTTGCTGAGGTGAGAGGGTAGGAAGGTTTCACTTTTTTCTCTTGCTTCTCAATGTTGGAGTTCACAAGGCATGACAGGAGANTGTTGAGTCATTTTCCCTCAGCTCCACACAGGACAAAGTGTTGTATGGAGCCAGGTTTTGTCTTGTCAGCTGGTGCATGCAAGCTTAGATAATGACCTCTGTGGGGTTGAAATTATACAAGTGATCTCTGTACGCAGGACTTGCAATGAGGGAGAATGTGAGAGCTGCCTTCCAATCATGATGACTCACCCATAGACCACACCCAGCTGTTTCCTCACACCAGGCAAGATCTCCCAGTGCATGTGTGGGAAATTTCCAAGAAATGGCTGCATTTCTACCAAATGCCTCTGAGGAACTAAGACTGGAAAAAACAAACAAAGTAATCAAGATGGAGCAGACACTGAGTGATCCTCCACACCCTGCCACACCAGTTCCTGTCCCAGCTGCTACTCATCCATACATGGGTTGTCCAAATTTTCCTTCCAAGAGGAAAGATCCCAAGTAGAAGTCCCTGTATTTCTCTCTGCAGCACAGCCAGAATTTCTCATCACATAGGCCCGAGTTTGGAAATCTGTCTTAGTCACAGCCAGATTTATATACCCTTACTGGTTCTTAGGGTGGTCTCTCACTTAGCTGGTGAGGAGGAAAAGCCATTGAGACATGGAGAAATAAATATGCAGATGTCTATGATCCCCACAGCCATTAGGTTTGACATAAAGTTGTGGCAGAACAGTAGAACAGAACATATAAAGTATGNTATATAAATTAGTATATAAAAGAAAACAGTGATAGAAACAACCCAGGAAAAAAATTCAGGGAAAGCCCATCCCCAACTGAAGCTTAAGCATACTTACAAGAAAAGCACACCGTATAAATAATATATTAACATATATGTTAACATGTTGGTTAGTGAGTACATTCAGCCTATGATAATTCTCCCTAGCTATGGCCCNCTTCCCTTCTGGGAAGTACTCTTATTAAACTTTCTCTGCTTGTAATTCTACCAACATCCCTGTACAATTCCTTGTAGGGTGCCCTCTAGACTCNAATCTTTGCCTACAACTGAGCACAGCCTGTGCTTTCTTCATCTTTGCTTGATGTCAGCAGTGTCCATGAGTATCCTGATAGTCTAGACCACAGCAGTTCATAAAAATAGTTGCATAATTATGTAGTGAACACTCTTCTAAAGGTGTGTGGATTCTCAGGCATCAAAGACTGGAACAATGATAGATGTTTTGGTGTTAACTATCATTAGTTGTGCTACAGGATACTAAAACTATCCAAGCCATACCTAAAGACAAACATAAGTGATGCCATGGGCTGATACTTCACAGCCATGTGAAGACTTTCTTGGGACCCAAGATAAATGCAGGAGATGCATGGTATTGTGGCACCACTGGCCGAAGTTTTGATGTCACAGGATGCCATGGAACCTTCACCAGGAAGATAAGGCTACAGTGTATGACATGGTAATCCCAGAATCTAGGTTTTGAAACACAAAGGGTACCTTCCTTAGATGTGAGATAAGTAGGTACTGGGGCATGTAGCATTCTTAACCACTTTTTGTGGGTATGAGACCTAGATGAAGCCTTCTGGAAGGCTCATGGTATAAATCTAAGTAGTGCCCAGGGTTTTTTTGTTGTTGTTTTGTTTTGTTTTTTGTTTTCCCAGAATCTCTTAAGTTTATTTGCTCTGAAAATCTTCCCTAAGCACTATGAGACATTTAAAGGTAACATTTGGATTTATGATTCTGGTGTCCAATCTCTTCTAGGAGTAAAATGAGAGATCATCTTACATCCTTTGAGTAGAGGAAAGATGGCACTAGGCCTTAAAACTGGTATGCGCAAACCTACAGGATGTGGATAGGGATGTCTGTAGATCATATACTGGTAGTTTTGTGGGGACTGGTCTAAAGCTCTGATAGCTATATCCCCAGAGCTAAACAGTAGGACCTTCCTTAGTGTGCAGGGACAAGAATGGGTGATGGTGAAGATTTTGTTGTTGTTATTTTGTTTTATATCCCTGGCTGTCGTGGAACTCACTGTGTAGACCAGGCTGGCCTCAAACTCAGAGACCCTCCTGTCTCTATCTTCCCCAGTGGGGATTAAAGGTGTGCACCACCACACCCAGTTGATGCAGAGGATTTTGATAACATCTGGAGTCCCAAGGCCATAGTTGGTAAGGAAACCATCCCTGGTTTTCACGATGATGCTGAATATTGGGGATCNTGGTAACCATGCTCCTGGAGCAAGAAGTAGCTGGGAATGAGGAATGGTGTGGGTAACTGAAATGCTTTATTCTACACACTGATAAGATTCCAATAGCATAACCAATGTAGTATACTACTATGTAGTAAAATATGGGTTACATATATTTTAATTACATACCATATAAACTAGTTATATAATATATACTACTCATGTACAAACTATACGTATCCTACAGATACACATATACACATGCATACACTGTATGTACTAAATAATACTATATTATATATTATACCAAGATACACATATCTCTTTGAATACAATTGTAAAAAGTCTCAACAAAATACTACAAAATTGTATCTGATATAAAAAGACACATTCCATGCTTTAACCCAGAAAAGCAATGTTTTCACATTGTAAAGTCAATGTAATGCATGTCCATCTCCAGTGTGCATTATCGCGTACCTTTCCATGAGAAATGAAGTCAGGAGACTTTCTCCGTACCCAACAGTCTTTTTCTAAACGAGTTCTTTCATGTCTTTGAATGAAAATGGAAAAAACAGAAGGCCTTCTGACATTTCTTACACTCAGCCTTTTCTCCAGAGTTCTTCCATGGTTTTAAAAAAGAACTATAAAAATTGAAAGCCTAACCACATTACTTAGAGCTACAGGCTTTTCCCCTCTATTTAATGTTTTTAAAGAAAACTGAAATGTTGAATGCTTCCCCNCACATTCCTTTTCATAGTGTTTTATCTGGTATGTATTCTTTCATATAATCTAAAAGAACTGGGGCATCTGAAGTCTTAACCATTTTTCTCACATACACAGGGTTATTATCCAGTGTCAATCTTTTTGTGTCCTTTAAAAGAATCAAGAAGACTCTGCNTTTTCANATTCCTTACAATCACTTTCTGAGGATTTGTTGTCCAATGAATATTTCAGTTTCTTTGAAGGCAAATGGGAAAATGTGATATTTACCATATTTATTTCTACTCAAACGATATTTCTCCAGTACAAGTTCATTCATGTTTACAAAGGCAATTGTAATAGATGATTCTCCATTGCTTTCATTAGTAGGGATACTCTCCAACACGAATTCTTTTATGGTTTTGAGGATACCCAGAAGAAGTGACGGATTTACCACATTGTTTACATTCACTTTGTTTCTTTCCTGTAGGAGTCATTTGATGTGCTCTAAATATACTGGGACTGTGAAAGGCTTTTGACACATCTCACATTTAAAATTTCCAGTGTGCTTATTCAAAAGCCTGTGAGGGAAATTGAGGGTTTGCCAGAATTTACATTCATAAGACTATTTAGTAATCAATTTCAACTGGAAGTGAAGACTTTCCCACATTGTATTCATAGGGTTTCTCCCCAGTATGAGTTTGTTCATGTTTTCGAATGGAAGTGGACTGACTGAATGCTCTACCACACTGCTTGCATTTATAGGGCTTCTCTCCAGTATGAATTCTTTCATGTATTTGAAGAGAAGTGGAAGCACTAAACCACTTGCCACATTGTTTACATGGATGAGATTTTTCCCCAGTATGAGTTCGTTCATGTTTTCGAATGTAACTGTGACAACTGAATGCTTTACCACATTGCTTACACACATAGGGTTTTTCCCCATTATGAGTTCTTTCATGGATCTGAAGTGAAGTGGAAGAACTAAACCATTTACTACATTGTTTACATTCATAGGGCTTCTTTCCAATGTGAGATGTTTGATGTCTTCTAAATACGCTGGAAAAAGGAAACACTTCCTCACATACATTGCATTTAAAAGGCCCATTTCCAGTGTGCTTTATCATGTGTGTTCGAACACTTGTGAGAGAAAAGAAGGCCTTACCACACTGTTTGCATTCATAGGGCTTCTCCCCAGTGTGAGTTCGTTCATGCTTTCGAAAGGAACTGGAACAACTAAAGGCTTTCCCACACTGTTTACATTCATAGGGCTTCTCTCCAGTATGAGTTCTTTCATGTTTCCGGAGGGAACTGGAACAGCTGAATGTTTTATCACACTGTTTACATTCATAGGGCTTCTCTCCAGTGTGACTTCTTTCATGAATTTGAAGATAACTGGGACAATTGAAGGCTTTTCCACACTGTTTACATTCATAGGGCTTCTCTCCGGTATGAGTTCTTTCATGTTTCCGGATGGAACCTGAACAATTGAAGGCTTTCCCACACTGTTTACATACATAGGGCCTCTCTCCTGTATGAGTTCTCTCATGTTTTCTAAAGGAACTGGAATGACTGAAGGCTTTCCCACACTGTTTACACTCATAAGGCTTCTCTCCTGTATGAGTTCTTAGATGTATTCTGAATTCACTGGGGAAATGAAAGGCTTTCCCACATAACATACATTTATAAGGTTTACTTCCGGTGTCCATCGTCATATGTCTTTGAATACTCATAAGAGAAATGAAAGAGTTCCTATATTGTGTAAATTTATATGGCTTCTCTGAATATTCTTGATTTTCATATAGGTTGTATCCAGAGTCAGTTATGATGTGCCTATTGAGTAAGGAATGAACAACATATGAAGACTTTTCACAGACAAGTCACATTTACATGGCTTTACACAACTACAGACTTTTTTTTCAGATTAAGATTTGGAATCTCAGCCAGGCAGTAGTGGTACACACCTTTAATCCCAGCACTTGGGAGGCAGAGGCAGGAGGATCTCCGAGTTTGAAGCNAGCCTGGTCTACAGCATGAGTCCCAGGACAGCCAGGGATACACAACAAAACCCTGTCTTCAAATACAAAACAAACAAAAGATTTGGAATCTCACTGAAAGTATGCCCACATTGACTTTTATAATCTTTATTTTTACAGAATCTACCATATGTCTTCTGCACAAAAAGAGATAAGCACATTATTGATGGTCGGTTTATTGCTGATTTTCTATTCAGTAATGTCTTGGACCTACATTACAACCAATATCAGAGNAAGTCCAGGTGTTTTGGCAAGTCTTAATTATTAGAAAGTAAATGGAATAATCACTCTGAAACATGGCTTCCCCAAATCCATCATCAAAACAATGATATTCGTATGGTTTCTTAGTACTATGTGGAAGTCAACTACCTTGAAAACACAGAACTTTGTTAGAGAGAGAGAGAGAGAGAGAGAGAGAGAGAGAGAACACAAATAAGCTAGCAATGAGTACTTAAAGTTGTGCTTATTTGTTTAGTTTGTTTACACNACATGCTAAATTTCCCTCAAGGAACATCGTACCCTTTTGTGAATACAAATTACCTTAGATTTATCTCAGGATTTTTGTCCTCCTCAATGTTCTGGTCTTCCCACCCGTTCTCTAAAATATAGACCGAGGAAAAGCACTATTAAATATGAATTTCAAAAAATTAATAGCAGCTTTGAAGTTCACTGTACACTGAAAATATGCCCCTTTATTCATTTAAAAAAAAAGTCCCTTTCTATATTTCAAATTGATAAAAAAATTCCTAGGTTTTTTTTTTAATTAAGTAAAGAAATGTTATCATTCTTACCTATATAATTCAGGTTCCTAAAGACCTCTTGCATCACATCTGTGTAGAGATTCTTCTGAGAAGGATCCAGCAAAGCCCACTCTTCCTGGGTGAAGTTTATAGCCACATCGTCAAAGGCCACTGAGTTCTAAAATATCCCACAATGTGTATTGGAGGCTGGGTAAAAGTTATACCACTAGGAATCTATACTCTGTGTGTAGATGTTCACGTGATTTTGTGATTTCCAAATATTCATTCCATGATTTGGTCATCTAAAAGTTTATGTATTTAGTTGTTTACATACAGCTGTATTGATATTATANTTCAATTGAAGCACTCAGAAAACAAGAGCAGAGTAAAAACACCCTTCTCATTCATAAATCTAGGGAGTAAGATATTTCTTGGTTATCCCTAATTTATCATTGTATAGTACATATCCAGTATTTGTTACTAATAAATCCTACTATCTGCTCTATAAAACAATGCTAATATTTGTACTGTGAGAGTTCTTATTGTTAGAAGTGACTACTCACAAAATTGGACCTTTGCTGGTATTATAGGGGACCTCAAGATTTGGGAGGAATTCTATTTTTGTCTTTTTTTTTTTCCAGAGCTGAGGACCAAACCCAGGGCCTTGTGCTTGCTAGGCAAGCTTGCTAGGCAAGCTCTACCACTGAGCTAAATCCCCAACCCCCTGGGAGGAATTCTAAAAATACAGTGTTAGAATGACTAAGAACAATTAGAATCCTGGGTGACTAGCTTATAGGAAAAACCAATGCAAATTTTCATATGAAGTTATATGGCAGTGCCAGAATCCTGAGAAAGAACACAGTAAGACTAGTACTTATTAATGTCAAAACTTGCCTCTTAAAGCCACAGTAATCAAGATCACTATGTAATGACACAAAGAACATCATTATATGAACATCCAGAGTCCAGGGAGAATGAGGTCAGGAAAATGGCNGTGGGATGCTCCAAACACACATCCCTCCACAGATACATGAAAGTACAAGCAGAACCATCAGAAACAACTTTGTTAAAAATTTAAATATTCTCAAATTGTGTATCAACCATATGAATATAAACTTATACAAATGTGAAAATGGCAAGAAAGCCTTGGGTAGCCTCTTCTCATCCTTGTTTTAACCTATCTCTATATGCTAACAGTCTTAAAGACAACAGCCTAAGTAAGCTGTCAGTGCAGGAGCAGAGTAGATCTTATTTTCCATCAAGTAAACAAAAAGTCTACATCTACCTGGAAAAACAAATTGCTGCTTATATCCACAATGTGTACATACCACTTAAACTCTGGGAGAAAAAGCTGCAGTGAAAATTTCATTCAGAAATTAAAGTATTCAAAAGTACCCAAGTATAATGTGAAATTGAGAAAGCTCCATGCATCTCAAGAAATTTTAAAGAAAAAAACTCAACCTGATTATGTGTTAAAGGAATGTCCCCTTACACCCCACCTCACCCCCCCNAAAAAAAAACTGAAAGAGGTGACCTTTTGCTGTTTCTTCTCATTTTTCTGTTTTAGTATATGACATTCACAGAAATATGTCCAAACACTGGCTGAATAAATAATAAAGGACAATAGGACAAACTGAGTACACATGAGCAATACAATCTCTACAAAAATATTTTGGAGATGGGGCTGGAGAGATAGCTAAGCAATTCAAAAGCACTTGTGGCTCTTGCAAAGGTCCCAGGTTCAATTCCTAGTACCCACATGGCAGCTAATAATGGCATCTATAATTCCAGTTCTAGGATTCCTAATGTCCTCTTCTGGCCTCCAAGGGCACTGCATGCATGTGGTACACAAACATACATGCAGTCAAAAAAGTACCCATACACAAAAGTAATTTTTTTGCTGGGCAGTGGTGGCCCACACTTTTATCCCAGCACTTGGGAGGCAGAGGCAAGTGGATCTCTGTGAGTTTGAAGCCAACCTGGTCTACATATTGAATTCAAGCCAGACAAGGCTACATAGTGAGACCTTGTTTTTAAAAAAATGAAAAATAGAGCCGGGCAGTGGTGGCGCATGCCTTTAATCCCAGCCCTTGGGAGGCAGAGGCAGGTGGATCTCTGTGAGTTCAAGGCCAGCCTGGTCTACAAAGCAAGTTCCAGGACAAGCTCTAAAAGCTACACAGAGAAACCCTGTCTTGAAAAACAAACAAACAAACAAACAAAAAACAACAACAAAAAAGAAAGAAAGAAAGAAAAGAAAAAGAAAAAAATGAAAAATAAAAATTTTAAAAGAAAATGTTTTGGACAGTATTTTCACTACATAAATGAACATGACCTTCAATAAACAAGAACAGATAACAGAGAAAGTGGGGAAACTGATTTTTTCAGTTATCCCATATTACAATTTTCAAATGTCCATTTTTCAGTTAAGGAAAAAAAAAACCAAGTACAGAGAAACAATGAGGAAAAATTTTGAGATAAACTATCTTTGAGAAACATTTGACACTACAATCAATAAATGCTATACTGACTGAATAAGACTTTTTAAATGATCAGCTGTCTTTAATACACGTAACATAAAATAGGAGATCAAATTACATAGGGAAAAACTTCTAGATTTTGAAATGCAAAATGGAGAAATTCATAATTACAGTTAGAAACACCAAAATATTCCTTATCAGTAATTGACAGATCCAATAGCCAGAAAAAGCAGTAATTATAATATTGCTATTCAACATCAACCAGAAGGATTTCACTGACATTTCTAGAACACTTCGGTCCACAGCAAAACTAAATGATAGATCACATTCTGAGTGATCAAACACACCCTAACAAGCAAGTACATAAAGTATACTCTAAGAATACATAAGTATTAAATAGAAATCAGTAGCAGAAATACAGTTAGAAAGCCTCCAAACAACTGAAAATAAAATCACAAAATACAAAATCACATGTGAATCAAAGAGAGTCACCTGAAGGAACCTGAATAGTTCAAGGAAAAGAAACTCAAGTTCATCATATGAAAATTTGTGGAATATAGTACAGGCAATACACAGGAAAAGTTTACAGCATCAAATCCATACATTCTTGAAGATTTAAAAGCAACCACTTAATCTTCCACCTCCAGGTAGGTAGCCTGTATCAACCCAAAGAAACTGNGGAGGCAACAATGGATTTGTAATCAAGAAATCAATGAGGGGTTGCGGGATGGCCTAGCAGTTAAGAGTGCATACTATTCTCTAAGTTAGATTTCTAGCACACCAGAGAGCTCAGAACGGCCTGTAACTCCAGTTCAGGAGGAGCTAGTACCTTCTGGCCTCCACAGGCACTGCACTTATACAGAAACTCACATATACACATAAACAAGAAGTAAGATAAAAGGCTGGGCACGGTGGTGGACACCTTGAACTCCATCTCCATCATAAGACCCAGGACAGACATGGCTACATAGTGAGACCATGTCTTAAAGTAAAAAAAATAAATAAATAAACCAAATGATTGGGCTAACAAGATGGTTCCNCAGGTGAGACACTTCCTTTAAACCTGATGGTATGAGTTCAATTTCTAACTTCCACAGATGTCTTCTGATCTCCACACCCACACCTTGGAATGAGATCTCAGGAATTTTTCTATATATGCTCAGGGGGAAGCAAAGAATAAAAAAAAAATCAGTGGAAATGAAACTAGTTTTTGTTCAAATCTGCTTCTTTCTAGCTCAAGAATATTTTACTTTGCTGGGTGGTGGTGGTGCACACCTCTAATCCCAGCACTCAGAGGCAGACAGATCTCCAAATTTCGAGACCGGCCTGGTCTACAGAGTGAGTTCTAGGACAGCCAGGGATATACAGAGAGACCATGTCTCAGAAAAAACAAACAAAAACTTTTACCTTATTCAGCTCTGAGTAAATTTCATACTTAAAGTTGAAGTTCAAATAAATGAACAAATATTTCAGGCTGATGAACATAGAAAGGGGGCAATTCTGAAGAGATGTACTCAGACTGGTCAGNACCAAGTGTCCAATGTGGCCATTCTCTCACCCTAGTGCTGCTGGAATACTCACCAATNACCCCTCCTCACCAGACTCCAGAATGTGACTCAAGCACACTTACTGTGCTTTGCAGGTTTCTGTCCCACTGTACTGTAGTGGAGTTTTCTTTCTAATCCTTTGGGAGAAAGTTTCCTCCCTTAACAACTGAGAGACTCAAGAGGGTAGAAAATAGTACTCTGCAGACCCTCATTCACCAGCATCTAACTAAACAATGTGTCCTAGGAGTGGAACTAAGCTTAGGGGGAGATAAAGTCTCTGAATTAACTATTGAGATGGGGACTATTCCAGGAGATTCCTCCAGCCCCAGGGCCTCCAGCTGCTCCCCTGAGTGGTTTCACCCAAGACCTCAATCTGGTGTCTAAGAGGACATATGGCAGCTGTAAGAAACTTGTCAGCCCCTGGCAGTTCTGAAACCTGGAACCATTACTAAGAAGAAATGAAAAATATTGTGTCCAGTTCTATTTATTTAACAAGGAAAATAAACAGCAATGGTTGTCACTTTTTAAACCTCTTAGACTAGAAGTTGGCATCTGAAAATACTGGGAGTGATACAGGCACTAAGAAACTGCTTTTGAGGGCCGCAGAGATGGCTCAGTGGTTAAGAGCACTTGCTGCTCTTGCAGAGGACTGGAGTTCAATTTCCAGTAGCCACTTTGGGCAATTCATAACTGCCTACATCTTCAGCTCCAGGGAATCTGAGACCCTCCTCCGACTCCCACAGACACCCACACACATATGTGCAAACATACACACATAAATAAAAGCGGGATGAAAGCCTGACATCCCACAGACACCCACACACATATGTGCAAACATACACACATAAATAAAAGCGGGATGAAAGCCTGACATCTCTGCCCTCACTCTGTGCCCACTACCTTCTTTTTTGGTTCAANTTAAGCATGTAATCTTTCAAGTAGTGTCTGTCTAACCTATTTCATCTTCAAGGCTGAAGGCACAGGGGTAAGTTATGGTCCTTAACCTGCAGTCACCTAGGATCCAAGGAAGAACAAACCTCACAGAAGCAGAAGTTATCTCCAGCAAGCCACNTAGTCCCCTAGAGGTCTTAAGAGAGCTGAGACAATGATGGGCGGAGCCACACTTTGGATGAGGCTGCTGTTGAAGCTTGTTTCTGGTCTAGCCTTCCTCTATTTAAGCCTAAAGCTCCTGTTGAAGATGAACTGGGACAGCAGGTGTCATTGGACCCTTCATCTGTCCCTCTTCTCACTGTACCCACACTGACGAAATCTCCACTCTCGGCTTTCCCCCACTACCCATCTCTCTAATCGGCATGGGATGGGTGGCCCAAGACTAGCTGGGGTTTTGCCCTAAAGACTCTTGAAACAGGAAGAACCTGGAATTTTGGGGGTTCACTGTGAACCCCGGGAGCAGCAGGGCTGACGGAAAGTGGATTGATACCCTGCTTCCCGTGCCTCAGGAAAGCTCAGCCGTGGCTGCCCGGCGGGAACGCACAACGAGAAGCCAGCGCCCCAAGTCCTAAGGTGGGTTGGCTAGGACGCCGCGGGGGCCGACAGGACGCGAGGGGACCCGCCACCCAGGCCACACAGGACCNGGGGACAGCAGCGGGATCGGGCCGCGGACTCCAGCTACGGAGGCCTTCCCCGAGGCTGGTTCTGGTTGGATGTGGCCAGCGTNGGCCAGAACGCTCACCATTTCCGAATTTCGGGCGTCCCGCGTCGTCTGCACCTCACNGGGACACTAGCTACAGCGGAGCCACTTTAGACCACGGTGAGCTAAAGACACAGAAGCTGAGGAAACAGAATCCCAGCCAAGATTGAACAGTGAAAAGAACCAAACACCGCGAGAGTGCAGCAACGTGACCCGCCCCTCTCCTCCAGTTGCAGCCTGATTGGACAATTCCACTCTGATAGACAGGTCCTAGGACACGCCCCCAAGCCTTNAGTGACAAAGGGTGTTTGTAATCCAACCCCTAAGAGAGACTGGGGTACAGGTTTTCTCGGCACACTAGTGATGGCTCTGCCAGAACACGCTTGCACTACAGGGTCTTATNTAGCTTGCCTCAAATACAGTTCAGGCCAACCTTGAACCCTTAATGGGCCTGCCTCCACCTTTTGAATGCTAGGATGATACCTGTGCCGTTATGAATGATGATGCAGCATCAGGGACCAGCTGAGGGCTTCCTCCATGCTAGGCATGGACTCTGCCAACCGAGCCACAGCCCTCATTTTAGAAATTTAGATGTCATAATCTTCCTAGCTTGAGGAGTGTGATGGCTAATCTTAGTTGTCAATTTGGCTACATCTTGAATCAACAAAAACCCAAGCAGCTGGGCATGCCTGTGAGGGATTTTTCTTGAGGGATTTTTCTTGACTGGATCATTTGAGGTCGGAAGACCTACCCTAAATCTGGGCCACACCTTGGTGGGAGCCTATATAGAAGGACATGGAATAAGGAAACTTTTGCCTTTTGTCTGCTTGCCCTCAGTCTCACTGGCAAGTTCCTCTGTCCTTCACTGGCTTTAGAACCTACTTCTTTGGGATTCCAATGTATACTGAAGACCCCTGAGACATCCAGCCTCATGAGGTGCACAGCTATCGGATCCTTGGACTTTCTGTTGGGAGACAGCTATTGTGGAACTTGTTGGACCACAGTCTGTAAACCACAAACCACTCTAATAAATTATATATACTATCGGTTCTGTTCCTGTAGAGCAGTGGTTCTCAACTTTCTTAAGGTTTCGACCCTTTAATACAGTTTCTCATGTTGTGCTGACCCCCACTCCAACAATAAAACTATTTCCTTGCTACTTCATAACTGTAATGTTGCTGCTGTGATGAATTATAATGTAAATATCTGATATGCAACCCCAAAGAAGTCTCAACCCACAGGTTTGAGAATCAGTATTCATGAGAACCCTGACAAACACAAAGAGTTAGCCTAAGCTTTGAAAGGAAGGCAGTCCTTTAAGACCAATAGAAATAATAATAATAATGACTAATAGAAATTAATGAAGGGCCACATCTGGAATTTTAAAATTTCTTGAAACCACATGAGAACATTAGAGGGAACAGGTAAAGTTTGTGGGTGGTGGTGATGAAGGGTTTGGGAGCAGATCTTCATTCAGCACTCTAAAACAAACCAAAGAATACATAAACAATAAATGGATGTGAGTAAAATTCCTTGTGTTTTCCATAACATAATTCTGCAAAATATACATAAAAGGTACATTTTCATTTTTATTAACAAAATACCTATTTATTTGAAATTTACTCTGCATTGTAACATTCCTGAACATCTCAGTATCAGCCACATTCCAGGTGTTCAGTAAACCCCATCCTGCCTGGGCAGCCACAGGAAAGTACAGCTCTCGTGCCTCCCAGTCTCTT
>LZPO01017604.1:16994-36427 GCA_001675575.1 Neotoma lepida | reverse complement strand
CAGTTTCTCTGTGTAGTTCTGGCTGTCCTGGAACTCGCTCTATAGACCTTGAACTCAGAGACCCGCCTGCCTCTGCCTCCCGAGTGCGGGAATTAAGGGTGTTCACCNCCACTGCCTGGCTTTGTGTAAGCTTTCTAAAAACATATTTNAAAAAACTTAATTGGGGGACTAGAGAAATGGCTCAGCAGTTAAGAGCACACTAGCTGCTCTTCCAGAGGACCAGGGTTCAGTTCCCAGCAACCACATAGCAATGTATAGTCATNTGTAACTCCAGATACAGGGGATCCAGCGCCATCTTCTGACCTCTGTGAACACTAGGTACACACACAGTACACAGACATACACACAGGCATAATACCTATACTCATACAATAAACAAAACACCCATACCCATAAAATTAAATCAGATTTTTTTTTAAAAGTTTAATTGGAATTACTCCACCATGGGGGATAATGCTTCTCCCAGAAACCACAAACTATCAAGCAAAAAAGCTCAGTCCCAGGTGTGGGATACCTCCCTTCAAGTTGCTGGTCAGGGAAGTCTAAGAAACCCCAAAACGATACAGGCTATTGCCATTACATTGGCTTGCCCATCGGAACTTGGAAGTATGACCCTATTGCTGAAGGTCACAAGCAGAACTTGGAGCAATGGAGCTGGTACTGGACAGGAAACCTCCTCTCTGATGGTCAGCTTTCACAGTTCCTCAAGGAGCTAGGCAGGCTTCTGGGACAGACAAGGTACTAACAGTCCTACTCAGCTATGAACCCAGTGATCTACAATGATGACTCACCCAGCAAAGTATGCTCCTGGGTGCAACAATGGCACAAATGCCTNGGGCAACCAACAGCTGTTCTGGTTAGATTTAAGGCCCACTCAACAGGAGAGAATTCGAGCCTGGCGTTATAAACCTGCCAAGAACTTGTGGCTAGAGATATCATAAATCTTCGGGAAGAACCTACTANGATTATTTTGTTGAACTGATATATCTTTTATCCAACTGCCTCCTAACTTATCCTTATACCCATAAATTAGACTAGCTCATACACCACCTCAGAAAATCCTTCAGCAGTGGACAGAGCACAAAGAGCCACAAATTATCAAAGTGTAAATAAGTAACTGTTAAGTGCTCAGCCCCAAATAGGACATCTATATCAGAGCCCCTCCACCCAAGGATCAGAGACTGTCAGAGATTAGGGAGGGCTGCTGCAAAAGTGTCTTTTGGACATGATAGGCAGTTACACTCATGAACTCTCAACAGTAGTGTTTGCTTACACAAGACCTGCCCAAGATCAGTCTAGTCAGTATCTTAGCATGGAAGGGGAGTGAACTCACAAGACNCCACTCCTAGGAGAGAAGCTAAAGCTGCTGGGGGAGAGAGCTGGTTTTCTTTAGGGGTGAAACTCCTGATAGTTTGTCCACACTTCAGTGGACAGTCGTACATCCACAGGAATGCAAGCAACACTAATTAGTCCCTCTGTCATACACTCATACACACACACACACACACACACACACACACACGTATAAACATGCACATGGTGCACAGGCATACACACACACAGGCAAAATACCGATATATGGAAAACAAAATCTTTAAAAGTTAAACCTAAAAAGAGGGAGTCTGAGCTGGGTGTAGTGGCCCATATCTTTAATCCCAGCACTTGGGAGGCAGAGGCCAAAGGATCTCTATGAGTTTGAGTCCAGCTTGGTCTAGGACAGACAGGGATGTATAGAAAAGACCCTCTCTCAAAGTCTAGGCTTCTCAAGAGGGAGCTCTATCACAGGGAGACTGGATAGCTCATCCTATGAACAAACCCAAAGCAGGCCAACAATCTGGCTACTCAGGAAGTTTAGGAGGCAGTTCACAAGGCAGTTCACAAGTTCAAAGCCAGCCTGGGCAACTTAGTTGGTAAAAGTGAACACAGGAATAGGGATATAGTGATAGGGTAATTGTCTGGCAAGGAGGAGGTCCTGGGTTTAATGGTGGTGTGTGGGGGGGTGGAGAATAAAAGTGTCTGGGCTTTGATGAAACTGGCAAGGTGATATAAATTATCCTCTTACTGCCTGATCTAAATTCTTTTGGCTGAGGGGGATCATTGAGCAGAAGTGACGGCTCAGATCTCCACAAATGTGGGCTTACCACCTTCTTCCCCACTTGTGCCACAATGACAGGGACCTCACCTCTTTCCAGGCTAGGGTGAGTGGGGAGACAAAGAGCAGAGAACAATGGAGGCTGAGTAGAACCTCTGCTGTGTCATTGGGAATGGAACCACTTTCCCTACCCCCAGAAACAGTTACTTCCCTTGTAAGGACTCCTAAAAGCCACTCACCACTATGGCTACGTTTCTGGGGAACTGAGGTCAGTGCCTAGTGCATCAGGCAACTGTTTTTACCATCAAGCTATATCCACCACCATTTAAAAACTTGTTTGAGACATGGTCTCCCCAATTTGTGTAGGTGATTGCTTCCAATTCATGAGTTGCTGGGATCACAAACGTATGTAGCCATGACCAGCTTTACACTATTTTTAGTGTAGTCTAACACAAATCTCAATGCAATGAGTTTTTATTATGCACCTGCACCAACTGTGGGAAGCCAAGGAATTGGGGGAGCATNGAAGGAGGCTTCTTAGATGTAGGGTCTCAACCTGCAGCCTTCTGTGGGCTCCTATGAGAAGACCTGGAGGAGTAAGTGAATCCTATAGCCTCTTCTCGGCTGAGGCTATAGACATTAGCAGCCAGAGGGAGACAAAGATCAACCCGGTCCAGTAAGGACAGGATGTTTAGTGAAGTTTGCCACTGTTCCTCACAGGTTAACTTCTATCTACTACTGAGGAGAAAATGGGATTTGAGCTGCATCCCAGGGCTTCTAAGACAGGTGAAAGTGACCTTCCAGTTATGGTGATGCTCTGGTGGGTTTGGGTCAGCAATTAGGGCTCCCTGGCAGTATTTGCTGTATACTTGGGATACCTCTACTATCCCCTGTACTTTTATTAGCTGATTGTCAAATACACAAGTGAATAGCACCACGGTCCCCCTGTAGGTAACTGTGAGCCTCAGGCAAGAGTGCAGGGGTAGACACGGTGAATACAAAGACCCTGGCCTCCATGTGGAAGTCTCTCCTCCCTTGACNNTAAGACCCAACTTCTCCCTTTCCCAGACACAAGGATAGAAGAGAACTATTTAGAAACTAGGAGTNCCNACAGTTTATTTCTTGTTCAAGGTGTGACCGAATNGTTTTATTGCATTTACTATTTCTGGGTGATGCACTGAGCAGAAAAAGAAAGTCTCATAATTCATTGATTGGGTCTGGATTAGAGGCTTCTTGATGTGAAAATCAGGAGAGAGAGCACCAGAGGCCTTGAATTCATTTTCCTAGGCTTCCTGACAGCTGAGAGCTGGTGCAGCCTACAGAACCAGCCTGGCTGCAGCTCTCAGGTCCAGTCACAGTCACACTGAGGCCAACACTCTCACGGCTGAGCCCAGCCAGTAAAGACCACATTTTCGATTGCTTGAGGTTTCCTACCAACAACCACTCCCAGAATGCCAGGCTCTCAACTTAAAGGCCATGGATGAAGATTCTTCCTTGTAGACGACAGAAGCTCTGAAAGCAGACACNTGGGATCGAATCCAGCATTCAAAGGAATGGCAAGCAAACTACCTCAAGTTCGAATTGGTTCATTTGAGGCAGGAATAACAGCACCATGGAATTATCTGGAGTTTGGCTCTGTCCACTTGAACCCCAGTGTTGAAGTCCTTACTCCTAGTACCTCAAGACGTGACTTCATTTGGAAATGGCCACTTCAGATGTAGGTGGGGTTTTGCTGTAACAGACAGGGTGAGCCCCAACCCAAAAACTGGGATCCTTGTACAAAAGGTAAGTTTGGAGACCGACATAATGGAGATGAAAACAAAGATGGAGAGACNTTTGTACAAGCCCAGGGCTACAGAGAAGTGTTAGTGATCACCAGACCCAGGATGATTCCCTCTGCTAGCTTCAGAAAGAACCAATCCTGCTGACACCAGACCTCAGCCTTGCAGCTTCCATAACTGTGACAATGCCACTGGCTGCTATTAGAAGAGCCTATGTTTAGTACTAGTTAGAACAGTGCTAGGAAACTAAACACACTGCCTTAGTCNATACCCTTGAAGGATATGGCTTCACAGAAGCTTCTGTCCCAGGGTTTGGCTTGCCCAGCTGAGGAGCCTTCAGGGGCTGAACTCTCAATTCCCAGACAGAAAGGGGAGGAATCTGAGTGGTGAGAGGCAGTTTTCATCACACATTTATGAATGATCTTTGAGGGACAATAAGACATGTTGGGATAGGTGCACACACTTTTAAAATGTGAGCTCCTGATCCCCATATGGTCAGTGGCCCAGCCTAACTGGGCCTCATGACAACCCCCAATAGANCCTAAAGGCCCTCCTGGCCATCTGTGGATCTGTGGGACGCTCTCCTGTACACAATAACCTCACACTGACTTCTGAGGACAGCTCCCCACTATACACACCCCATCTAGAAGCTATGGGATTGGGGCACCCCAGTCCCTTTGAGGGCTGGAGCAAGTGGCTGGAGGTCTCTAAGATGCAGCTCTGGAGGCTGGAGTTGCCTCGCCTCCCTGGGTTTGGCACAGTAGAAGGATTGCTCAGGTGGCTACTTTATCTGGGNAGGAAGAAGCATGGCACCAGAAGTTGAACACTACCTGAGAGCAAAGGGCAGGTGGTTCGGGCTCTGTGCTCGGGCAGGGACTAGCTGGTGGGACCACACCCTGCTCAGTATGAGTTCAGAGCCTGCTTGGAGCGACGCTTCATGTGTAGGCGCTCATGGCGGAGAAGATCATAATTCTGCCGGAAAGTTTTGACACAGTACCGACACTGGAGGGGACGGGCCTCATTCTTCAGGTGACAGTGGCTACGGTGTCTCACCAGATGGTCATGTCGCTGGAAGCCCTTCCCGCAGTTCCCGCACCGGAAGCCCAGCTTGGCCTTGCTCTTCTCCAGCAGGGAACGGGTACCTGTGCCCTCTGTTTCCGACGCATCCTCCTCACTCTTCTTCACGGGTTGCTGCCTGTCTGGCTGCAAGTGGATCCGTCGGTGGGAGAGCAGGTGTGAGTTGAGGCGGAAGCTCTTTCCGCAGACAGTGCACCTGTAGGGCTTCTGGACCTCATGGGTCTCCAGGTGTCCATCCAGGTCCTCGCTGTCACTGAATAACTCCCCACACACTGAGCACTTGTGTGGCTTCTGCTCCCTGCGGCTGCGCAGGTGCCGGATGAAGTTGACCCTCCAGCGGAAGATCTTCCCACAGTTCGGACACACATAAGATTTTTGTGAGGTTTGCACCTCACCCCCAACCTCAGTGCTGCCCCGGTGGGTCGGGAGACTGTGGGGCTTTTCTGTAGGGCTCCTCGGCTCCTCTGTGCAATACGGGCTGTGTTGGGAGTCCTCATCCCCGGAACTGGACAGCACGATCTCAATGGTCACCTCCTGGTCCAGGCTGCTCCTTAGGGGTGGTGGGTCACCTNCTGTTACAGGAAACCAGTATGGTCAGTGGAATTGTCCAGACTACTTCCTGCCCCAGCCCTTAGGAACCCTACTCAGAAAGGCTTAACTGGGGGTCCAGACATCCTGGGGTTATAACCCCAGGGAACACCCTTAGTAACTCCTGAGGGTCTGGCTGCCCTGCACAGGCTGCTGGTGTAGCAACTGTATCTTTCTTTCTGGCTTTCCTGANGTTTTTTCCCTAATCCTTTCCTTTCAAAGCTCTTCCTGAGCCACTGGGACTTAAAATTCTAAGAACTGGCGCTTAACTGTGTAAACCTTTGACACACCATTTATATTTACTTACTTAACTAGGGACAGTGCCAAGGANCCTGGAGGTTCAGGGACCATGTTAGAATCATGCTGTGCACAGCCTCCTCTGCTCCTAGACTCTAACAAGTGCTGTATTACTTACTCTGTACACTCTCACAGCCACAGGGACATGGCCCAAGGAAGAAGGGTGGCAGCAGAACTTGACCCTCATTTGTTGTTTTACTCTTTGCTCTTTTGGGGGGCCCGCCACCCAGCTTCCAAATAAATCACACCACGGAGGCTTATTCTTTTTTTTTTAATTTAAGTTTTTTTTTGTTTGTTTTGTTTTTTAAAGATTTATTTATTTATTAGGTATACAGTGTCCTGCTTGCATGTATGCCTGCAAGCCAGAAGAGGGCACCAGATCTCATTACAGATGGTTGTGAACCACCATGTGGTTGCTGGGAATTGAACCCAGGACCTCTGGAAGTGCAGTCAGTGCTCTTAACCGCTGAGCCATCTCTCCAGCCCCTAATTTAAGTTTTTTTAAATTTTATTTAATGTGCATTGGTGTTTTGTCTGCATGTGTGTGTAAGGATGTCAGATCCCCTGGAACTGGAGTTATAGACAGTTGTGAGCTGCCATGTGGGTGCTGGGAATTGAACCTGGGTCCTCTGGAAGAACAGTCAGTGCTCTTAACCCCTGAGCCATCTCTCCAGCCCCTGGAGGCTTATTCTTAATTATAAATGATGTGCCTTAGCTTGGCTTGTTGCTAGCCAGTTTCTTAACTTTAAATCATCTTGTCTATCTTTTGCCTCTGGGCTTTTTACTTTTCTCTATTTATGTATAACTTTCACCACTTTTTACTCTGTGGCTTGCTGTGCAGCTGGGTGGTTGGCCTCTAGCATCCTCCTCTCCTTGTTCTCTTGCTCTTTCTTCTTCCTCCCAGAGTTCTCCTTCTATTTATTCTTTGACTGCCAGCCCCGCCTATCCTTTCTCCTGCCTTGCTATTGGATGAATGTTCAGTTCTTTATTAGACCATCAGGTGTTTTAGACAGGCTTCTAACATAGCTTCACAGTGTCAAACAAATGTAACATAAAAGAATGCAACACATCTTTACCTCATTAAACAAATGTCCCACAGCATAAACAAATGTAACACACCTTAAAATAGTATTCTACAACACTCACCTGTTTCCCAACCTAAGTCTGCTTGATGGAGCTAGAAAGAAGCCAGGCTTCAAAGCTCATCTCTCCTCTGGGTTTCCCAGCGGAGAGGTCTCAATCTAGACAGGTGGCTTTTCTAAGCCCATGCAGCCATATCTACATGATTGAAATGACCACAGCTGCTCTGCTCTCCAGGTTGCTGGTGGGGCAACTCAAGTTGTAAAAGACTTTCTAGACCTCAGACTGGACAAAAGTGCTATTGAGCTCTTGTTAATGACAACTTTCTTCTATTAATCACTACTAGCTTTCTGTGAAAGAAAAAGTGCTACAGTGGACAAAGGTCTCTCCTTTATTTACTAGGAGATGAAATTATGACAGTAGAAAGTATATGCCATGAACTGATTGTGCCTCCCAAACTCGAGTTCAAATGCTGAAGTAACCTCCAGGATGGTAGAATGCCATTATATTTGGAGACAGTTTCTCAAAAGGNAAGTTGATATCTATGTAGAACCTAGTACTTTAAGAAAGGAAGGCTGGAGAGATGGCTTGCTGCTGTTCCAGAGAACCTGATTTGGTTCCAAGCACCAAGGCCAGGAGGCTTACCACCTGGAACTCAGCTCCAGTGACTCTGACGCCCTCTTCTGGTCTCCACCGGCACATGCACACACATTCAAGAAAACAAAAGCTCCATTGGTGGTAAGCTGCTGTGACNGTCTCAGTCTCACAGCTTTTGGTACCAGAAAGTCTGGGGACAGTTGTACGGAACACTTAGAAGTGTGGAAGCTGCTGGGGAACTGGTAATGGACAGACTGGGAGAGTATTTAAGGCGCATGTTATTGGCAGATGTGAAGAGGCAGCTGGTAGAAACAGGGNTGTGTCTCAGATGGAAGCCAGAACAAGGTAATGAAGTGTAAGGAAAGGTGATTCTTGCAAAGCGGAAGAAGACTTGGCTAAACTGTGTGCTAGGTGTTCTGTGACAAGCGGAGCTAAGTGATAACATGGATATTTAGCTGAAGAGATTTCTAAGCAAATTGTTGGAGACACTGTTTTCTTTCGTCCTGCTCCCTTTATTAAAATTTGGATACTGAAGAAAAGATCTGGAAGGTGACGACGGGGAAAGTTTTCACACAGCTGCTTTAGTCTGGTTTTCATCATGGCAATAATCAAATACCCGAGGCAGCCTCTTACAAAGTAAAGGTTTGTTTAGTTTTGTTTTGGAGAGGCTCTGGTGAGGGCTTCCCCTAGCCATATCACTGATAAATGATAGCAATGGCAGGATGTCAGAGCTAGCTAGGGAAAGTGTTTACCACATAAACATGAAGACCCTAAAAAATAAAAGCCAGATTTCATGCGATGTGTTAGCAGTCACAGTGGGGAGATGGAGACAGGCAGGTCCCTGGGGCTTGCCGGCTAGCCAGTGCTAAACTAATTGGTGAATCCTAGGTTTCAGGGAGAGATGTTATCTGTTTTTGTTTTGATTTTCAAGACAGGGTTTCTTTATATACCTTTGGCTGTCCTGGAACTTGCTCTATAGACCAAGCTGGCCTTGAACTCACAGAGGTCCACCTGCCTGCCTCTGCCTCTATGAGTGTTGGGATTAAAGGCATGTGCTACCAACACCTTGCTCTTTTTCTTTTAATAATACATTTAAAAAGGATTATTTTATGTTTATGGAAAATTGCCTTCATGTAAATTGTACCATGTGTGTGTAGAGCCCATGGAGACCAGATCAGAGTGATGGATCCTTTAGAACTGNAGTTACAGACAGTTGTGAGCCTCCATGTGAGTGAGTGCTGAGAACTGAACNCAGGTCCTCTGGAAGAGCAGCCAGTGCTCTTAACAGCTGAGCCATCTCATCTCTCCAGTCCTTAACAGGTATTTTCCCTGACTATATATGTGTGTTCCATGTGTGTACCTGCTGCCTGCAGAGGCCAGAGGACATTGGATCCCCTGGAACTGGAATTAAGGACAGTTGTGAGCTGCCATGTGTGTGCTGGGTCCTCTCCAAGAAAAACAAGTGCTCTTAATCCCTGTGCCACCTCTCCAGTCCTCCTTTCTCTCTTCTAAAGGTGGCTCAGTTACCTGAGGACCCTCTACTAGGCTCTATCCCCTATGGATCCTATCACCCCCCACACTGCCACTCTGAGGACTAAGCTTCTTATAGAAGCCTTTGAGAACATCCTCAAACCAGACCCAAACCATAGCAGGATTGATACTTCCAAAGAAAAGAATGCTTTCAGGGGAGAACATCAAAATGTGGCTTAATAAACACTGGGTAGAGTGTGCCTGGGCCTCNTGAAACCTTGCCAATCACCTCAGCAGCCCAAACAGGGATGCAGCTACTTGGGAGACCTGTGTAGGAGAAGCTCCCTGCCNGGTGCCTGCACCCTCTGAACCATATGGGAGGCCAACAAGGTTCTTTGGAGATTTTACACTAAAAGGAACAGCAAGGATAAAACAAAGGAAGGCTGTAGTTCTGGCTTTCTACCTAACAGCTCTGCTGTTAAACATGTATTATTCCATGAGAAAAGGTAGGAATGATCTCCTTAGGGGCCAACAGTGGTAGCAATGCCACCAAAGACTCTTAGAGCACAGCCTGGGGACTGGGGCCAATTCTGCTCAGTGTCAGCCTGCCTTGGCCTTGAGCCAGCACCAAACCAAATGTCTCCTTCAGCTCAGAATCTAGCAGAACGTATGTCATTAGGCTTTACATGTATTTGGGGCTTATCTTTCTTTTGCTCTTCCCCTTGTCCTGACACACAGCTTATCTGCTTCACACCTGGAAAGGACTCTGTGTCAGGATGAGACCTAAAGTCTCAATCACACCTGGCTTAGATGAGAGTTCGGACAGAAGCTGGTGCTAGAACCGATTCGTGAGGTCTCACTGTGCTATCTAAGCTGAGCTTCAGCTCCTGGGTTCAAGTAAGCAGTGGAGACTACAGGCCTCTACACCATGCCTGACATGGGTAAATGTGTTCTGCATGTAAGAAGGACATGAACTTGAGAATACCAAGGAGAGGAGTGTTGTGGGCTTAACTACATCTTCCAAAAATTCCCATGTTGAAACCCTAATTCCCAAGACGTCAGAAGGTGATTGTAGTTGAAATTGGGGCCTTTTGAGAGGTAATGTGGTTAAAATGAGACTATACTAGTGGATCTGAAACAAACAGAANAGGAAAAGCNAAGTCTACACAGAAGAAGGTTGTTGATTAAGTCCAGGTCGGAGGCCTCAGGTAAAAACAAAACAAAGCTGAAAGGGTGGCCCACACTTAGGGGCCTCAGCAGAAGTTGCAAGTTCCAGGCTAGCCTGGCTATATAGCCAGAATGTCTTAAAACAAAACAAACCCAAACCAAAAGAAAACTAACCTTCTAATAGTGCTGAAATTCAGAACCCAGGCAAGAATTCTGTTGCATGAGCCACTCCTATGGGATGCTTGCTGACTATGCAGGACGACCCAGCTAAAATAACTCAAAAACATACCCTGTCCCTCCCCATACCAAAATAATGGAACAGATCACAGTTGTGTTGGCATGTACACCAACACACTGTGAGAAATTCCTTGAAGAAAAAATGGACAAGGCAAGGCTGTGAGAAGTGTACCTAGGCTTCCAGACTATCCAGTTCCAGAGGGAGGGCAGAAACAGATCTAAGTGGGGTGTTTGTACTACATATATAATGTGTCTCTGTGTGTATAGTATTTCTGATATGTAGTGCTTGTGAATGGTATATAAGTAGTAGTGTGTACATGGTCCTCTGTGGTATGTGTGTATCATGTGTAGTGTGTGGGTAAAGAACCAGAGCAAAATTATTCCTAAGCCAAATGCTTCTCTTTTGTTCCACAATCAGGTAAANAGCTTATAGACAGCTGCTGCAGCCTCTCAGACCCTCTTCCTTTCTCCCACACAGCTCAACTCCCATATAAACTCTAACCCACAAAGAGAAACAATACTTTTCTGAGTGCCTAGGCTACTTTCCCTAAGAGTGAATATATCTTTTGCTTATACCATACTTGTACAAATTTTTGCTTCCCATATTCTGGCCTTAATTTCCACGTAATAGTGTGTGTGGTTTGTGTATGTGATTATCTGTGTGCTGGTGTAATACATCTGTATTGTGGGCAGTCACCTTAAATTAGTTGTCAGAATATTAAGAAAGGTTGTACAGTGGAGCCCATGAGACAAGCAGTATATTGGCTACGGACAGCAGAGCCAGAAAGTANAGCTGCCTAGGTCCAGAAGATCGTAAGTNNCAGACGTCTACCATTGAGTTTTACAGTGCTGGACTCTGGTTTTGATTTGAATGTGCCCTGGTTTTTCTGTCTTGCACTAAGAAAGTATGTAACTTATTTTTCATTTTACAAGAGCCCACAATTAAGAGACTTTGAACCTTTTTTGGGAGGGGGGTATTTCATGGAAGTTTCTCTGTGTAGCTCTGGCTGGGATTAAAGATGTGCACCACCACTGCCTGGTGAGACTGTACTTTAAACAGACTTTGGACACTTTAAGAAGACTGAACATTTTTGTTTGTTTGGTTTGGTTTTTGAGATAGGATCTCAAGACCTGGCTGTCCTGGAACTCACTCTGTAGCCCAGGCTGGCCTTGAACTCAGAGCCACCTGCCTCTGCCCCCCAGTGCTGGGATTAAAGACCAGAAAACAGTTAAGAGTTGAACACATGTGAATGAAAAAATGCAGAAAAGAAAAAGACCAAAGTACTGGCAGAGCGAGGTCTCCTCCTGTCTACACATGAGGGGAAGCCTAGCACTAATGGCTGAATGCCCTGTACTGCACGAGGTGGACACACTAATCCTCCCTTCAAAAGCATCACAAGTAAAAAAAAAAATGTGTGACTCTAGATAACTGTAGGAAGCCACTGTGACACTGGGTGTTTAGCAGCGCCTGCATGTGCTATTCGGAACATCTGGTCCCCAAGGATGTTAAAGGACAGGATACTGTCGTCTGCTTCTGAAGGTTTTTACTTTGACCATAACAAGACTCTACTGGGAGAGCAGCAGTGCAGCTTCTGCATTCTACACTCTGCTCTTTACAACAAGATCATCTTGGGATTCTGGCCATCCATCATCCCGTAAAAAACACACTCACTACATACAGAGCCGAGTTACATTAGCCCAGGACAGTCTACCCAGGAAAGGCAATCAGTCTACCCAGGAAAGGCAATCAGTCTACCCAGGAAAGGCAATGAGAGCCACTATGGGATGGGGAAACAGCAGGACAAAACCAGAACAAGAGGCTGACAACCCCACAGCAGCAGTCAGTTAATTCCTAACGTCCTAATCAACACACATGCCCATCATCTCTTCTCCCCCATATTCATATCATGTACCACAGGTCACACACCACACCCAGCCCTCACCTGGACAAGGACTTTGAGTGAGCGCCCCCTGCTGGCAGGACTGGAGCTCTGGCACCTGCAGCTCCTCTTCCCATTTCCTTCCTTCTTCTTGGAAAGGCGGGAGACTGGGAAGGTCTTTCCAAAGAAAACGGAGAAAGCGATTTGTCATATACAGTTATCACTACCCAGAAACAGGCTATGATCTGCAGGTGCTGCTCCCTCCTGGGGCCTGGCATGAAGGGGTCATTCTGCTCAGTGAATCCGAAGGCAAATTAGCAAACACCATGAGCCTAGGCTCTGAAGCTGGACAGAATAATGTAGGTTCCAGTTCTGCCCATTTAGCTCTGTGGCCACAGACAAGTAACAGCCTTGACCCTAAGGTCACTGTCACCTTCCATGATAGGCCCTGTACAGACCTTTAGGCCACAGACCTTCCACAAATAGACTGTGGTCATCCTATGAGGCAGAGATAGGAGGGCCCTGTGGGGATGGAGGTCCAGGGTTGCTGTTGATTCTGTTCAAGGCTTCTTCCCTTCCTAGCACAGACCACACACACACAAGTACGCGCACACACACGCATGGACGCACTCTGGGCACACAGACATGTGGTGCAGATGAATCTTAGCCCATCTCTCCCCATGGAATTCTCCCAGAATCTGTGTGTGGGGGTGGGGCACAGGCACGCACAGTGTCTAAAGGAGTTGTGCTTTGTGCCTAGTCCTCAGCCACGAGCATCTGACTACCTTTCTGAAGAGAACTTTACCACAAACAAGGATACTATGGACAGCAGGAGACATTTCCCTTCTCTACCAGTCCCTGGTTGAGGACTACAGTCTCAATGGACAGCAAAATCCAGACTTCCCACTCTCTACAAGAAGCTAGAAGCAAGGCAAGACAGAATGCTGAGACAGAGTGGGGGAAGCTGTGGAGGAATACTGGGATTCTCTGGCTGTAACAGTTTTCTACCTTGCTGCCTACTCACCTCTGGATTGTCACTCACCTAAGCAGGAGATCTGGGGTGCATCTTTACCCTGGAGGTCTGTCATCTCTGTAACCCGTAGCCCGTTCTCCTCTTCAGGTGAGAGCTGAGCTGGCTGAGCTGAAGGGTCGTCTGTTCACAAAGAGGTGGGACACCTTTAACAGTGGCCTGCTGTTGTAGCTGACCAGGGCAGGCCCAGTGAGTTAACCCTTGTCCAGCCCAAAAGACTGAGGAGAGACAGTCACTGAGCTTTGACACACATCACTGGGGCTATAGAGGAGAGCAAGGCCAGGAAATTGGGGAAGGGTGAAAGGCAGCATANGACAGAGAAGGCCAGGGCTTAGGACCATCCCTCTGAGGCCTACTGAATACATATGAAAGGGCCATTGGAGCAAGAATGATTGGAAGCTGATGGAAACACTGAAATAATGTCATATTTGGTTTGTGGGACAGAGCCTAAAAGCCTAATCTACATGTGTTAGGACAGCCAGGTCACCCACAAGCTACCTGTGGTCCTGTACAGATAGCTTCCTGTCAAAGTAAGAGGGTAAACAAAGAGAACAGATTCAGCCACATGGGTAGTGTCCCTCACTCAGAGTAAGCCCCCCCACACTTGGCTGCATGAAGAGCTAGGTCTTACTTGGTGGCATGGAGACCCCATAGTCTTCCCCAATGATGAATTCTCCATAGAAACCAGTCTGCGCTGGGTCCAGAAGGGACCAGTCCTCTTCTGAGAAGCATAAGATCATGTCCTTAAATGGAGAAACTCGGTTCTGAAAGTACAGAGCAGAGTTGTGTCAGCTGGGGAGGAGCAGGGCCTTTGTGTATATCAGCTGTGATGACCAGATGTTACAGTCAGGTGACATGTAACATGAGACATTTATGCCTGATGACTTCAGAGGCTAGAAATCAAGCCCGAGGTGCAGCAGATGGGTCTCTGGTGAGAGTCTGCTCTTTCATTTATATACTTATTTTCGTTTAAAGACTGAGGCTCCTTGCTGGGCAGTGATAGCACAGGCCTTTAATCCCAGCACTCAGGAGGCAGAGGCAGGTGGATCTTTGTGAGTTCGAGGCCAGCCTGGGCTACAGAGTGAGTTCCAGGACAGCCAGGGATGTTATATAAAGAAACCCTGTCTTGCAGGAGGTTAGGGGCGGGGGGAGACCCAGGGTCCTCACATGGTGGAAGGGACAAAGGAGCTTTTTGCGGTTCTATCTGGTATCATTACATTTTTCACCATGCCTACCACCTCTAGCCCTTTGGGTTGGTAGAAAGGACAAATGGAATTAAGACTCAGCTAAATTTATGGGAACTTTCAACATTGCTTGGCCCAAAGCCTGACCTTCAGTTCTCTGTAATTTCAGATCCACCCCTTTGGGAAACACAGATATTTGAGCATCCTCCTCTGGGGCCTGAGGCTCTTTAGCTACTGAAAAGGGAAGTCTTGGGCGTTGCCAGGAACTCATTAAGACTGTTAAGGAAAAATCCGCTTTGGAAAACCATCTTGTGTATTGTAGCAAGGAGTGACCTTCTACCTAGCCAAGTTCAGGTTGGTGGTTTCATTTACAGGGAAGAGATCTCAGAAGAAACTGCTTATGACCTCCTGGAGAGGAGGTTTCAGATGCTTAGTGAGGACACCTGCAGCCCCCCTGACAAGGTCACTGGGATGCTGGCACTGGCTCTGAGCTTCTTCTGACCAGGGAAATGAGTGCTAGCCTGAGAGTGACACTTTTGCCCAAGGTCTGGTGAATCTTGAGTTGCTGATTCTTTTTTCTTTTAGTAATTTTCTTTTAAATTTATTTTTTGTGTATGACTGTTTTGCCTGTCTGTGTGTATCTGTACCATGTGAGTGCTTGGTGCCCTCAGAGGTTGAGGCCTTTGGATGCCCTGGAGCTGGTTGTGAGTCACCACATGGATGGCTGGGAACCGGACCCACGTCTTCTGCAAGAGTGAAAAGTGCTCTTAACCTCTGAGCCATCTCTCCAGCCCCTCGTGCTGGACACCCTTTGCTTACTCTATAGTTACTACGCTAATTTTGATCTTGAGGGTATTTTTGATTTTTATTGTAATTTTGATTATGCTACATAAGCCAGTTAGTGTCCTTGTGTTTTAGATTGTTATTTTAAGCTACTAAAAATAACAAAAGGTTTAATTAAAAAAATTTAAAAGATTTATTTTATGTTGAAGGGTGATCGATCTGCCTGCACATCTGTGCACCATATGCATGCAGTGCCTGTAGAGGCCAGAAGAGGGCATCAGGTCCCTGGGACTGGTGTTAACAGACAGTTATTAGCTGCCATATAGGTCCTCTGGAAGAGCAGCCAGTACTAACCACTGAAGCATCTCTCCAGCTTTTTTTGTTTTGTTTCTTGTTGTTGCTGTTGTTTGGGACAAGTCTCAGGCTAATTTGCCTGCCTTAGGCTCCCAAGCACCTGGATTAATGGGGTATGCTACCATGCTGGGTTTTGATGGACAGTTATTCTCATCCCTTTTGCCAAGATACAGAAAGTTGGTTGCTCAGTCAGAATCTCACCATCTCCAGCAAATGCTAGGTCCACCATCCATCCGCAAAGCTCTCACAGCAACCATCTGCAGTACCTCCTCTTCCTCCTCAGGACCACCAGTCAAAACCAAGAGATGCTGGCTCCACCTTCACATCTTCTGCCTAGCCTCCTCAGGACCACCAGTCAAAACCCAGAGATGCTGGCTCCAACCTCACATCTTCTACCTAGCCAATCAGTAGCTCTAGTCAAGCCACGCCAAGTGCTCACAGTACACTCTCACTACCCCACAAAAACTTACCACAGTATTATCAAATAGGCAGACATTGAACTAAAAACAAAATGCCTCAATGGACTGTCTAAGATGAAAGTCCAGACTAACTTGGATGCTGTAATGTCACCTGCAGCTTACAGGTTTTGTATGACCTCAAGTCATACATTTTGTATGACAAATCTTGTGGTGTTTGGGGAGAAGACTGCCACCCATGGGCCCTGAGACAATCCAGGATGGATCACGAGAGACAGTGCATCCATATCCATACCTGGCTCAGAGGAAACCAAGCAATTAATTTTCTGTGGGGACTCGATTTGGCCAAAATCTTCAAAGTATTTACCAGGAAAAGGAGGATGGCTCTGAGATCCTCTGGAAGAGCCCTTTTGCAATGATGATGTGCTACTTCTCATGTCAACATGGGTCAGAAACCTTCCTGCTTGCTGCAGGGGTGGCCTCTTCAATGGAGCATGATTAAAAAGCCAGTAGCAACTGGGTGATGGTACACGCCTTTAATCCCAGCACNTGGGAGGCAGAGGCAGGCAGATCTGAGTTCAAGGGTAACCTGGTCTACACAGCGAGTTCCAGGACAGTCAGGACTACACAGAGAAACCCTGTCTCAGAAACCAAACAAAAAACCCAGTGGCTAGACAACCAAAATGCCTTGAAGTACATACATTAACAGAGTAAGGAGGTGTGCTGGTTGAGTATCTTGCTGTGTGGGCAACAAAGACCCGTGTGGGAAATATTAGACAAGAAACTAACCAGCTCCCCCAGGTCTCATGAACTTACTCACACTTAAGTCTATTAGGTTAATTACTAAATATTTTCATTGTTCAGAAAAAAATAAACTATTATAGGCTGGCTTAATGGATCTATATTGCAGGTCCTTTGACTGTTATAATCTCCAAATGCTGAACATTTTCTCTCTCCCAACTATGTAAATTGCTAGACCAAATTCCAGCCATATTATGCTTGCTTAAAAAAAACTGAACTACCTTCCTACGCCTTTCCAAAACAAGCCACTTCTAAAAATACAGAACAGGCCTCATGGTGACTAGATAGTCTCTGCCCACCTTCCTCTCTCCTACCACTTGTGGTAACTAGGCTAAAGGATATGTCACAGATCTCACTACCAACCACCCTCCTCTACAGAGTATGACTTCCTAGGAAAAAGCCTTCCCCAAAGAGGATGAGACCGGACACAAGATTGCTTAGAGCATAGGAAAAACAGTAGTCATCTGGGATGCTTTCTCTGAAAGAGTTCAGTGGAAAGGGTAGGGGAGGGCTGGAGAGATGGCTCACCAGATAAGAACACTTGTTGCTTTTACAGAGGACCCGAATTTGATTCCTAGCATCCACATAGTACACATGCATACATATAAAATAAACCTAAAAATAAACAAATAAATAAAAAAGAGGAAAACAATAGGAAAAAAATTCTGAGGTGTTCTGGGCCACAGGCCAGAGAATGGAGAGAAGAGACTGAACCATTTTTAACTCAGTTTCAGGCTAAACCAGCAAAGAAGAAAACAATCCGTCTACACTGCTTTCCTCTGCTCAGGTTCTATCAAGGTCACAGCATCCTGCTCTTGGAAACAACCAGCCAGGTAGCAGCAAGAGTTAAGAGCTAGACAGGGAGGCACCATACCTTCGCACCTATAATCCTACTAGCACTTGGAAGCCTGAGGCAGAACGACGGTCATGAGTGCAAGGCTAGCCTGGGATATAGTGAAAGAATCTGTCTCAGAAAAAAAAAAAGGAAAAAACAAGACCCTTGTCTTCATGTACAAGCCTCCTTCTCGTTGACAGTTTCTGTCCTGTTCTTGTATCCACAGCCAGTGAAGGTTCAGTAAGAACCACCTGTTTCCCTCTCTCAAAGTCTCCTTATGGAATTCCTTAGCCTTAGGTCCTATGGACACTTTCAGGAATGTGTCACAATCCTCCATCTTCAGTTCCCATCTGCACAGTGCCACTTCCTTGTTCTTTTAAAACACTAAAAAACTTTTCAGTTTGTTTTATATATGAGCACTTGGCCTGTCTGTGTACTACTTGAGCACCTGATGCCTAAGAAGGCCAGAAGAGGGTGTTGAATACCAGGGAACTGGAGTTACAGATGGCTGTAAGAGTCGCCATGTGGGTGCAGGGAATCAAATCCAGGTCCTCTGGAAGAGCAGTCAGGGCCTTTCACTGTGTCCTTCTGAGATAGAAGGGACAAGGCAAGTCTCTGAGGCCTATCTGTATGCATGTACATGTACAGACATTTGCATAAGTGTGGGTGTGANTAGAGACCAAAGATAACTAACCTCAGCTGTTATTCCCATCTACCTTTATAGGTTGTCATAGCTGTTGATAGACAAGGGCCTCACCCTGGCCTGGAACTCACCAAGTGAATGAAAAGAAGAAATAAAAAGGAAAGGACATGACTGCTCCTAGGTATGGTGGAGGCGAAAGTTTATTATAGATATGTGGGAGAGCATAGCCAGAGGCAGGGATATCTGAGAGAGTCCAGAGTGGACATGACTAGACTGAGCTGGGCCATGTGGGGTGAAGAAGGGAGAGTAGAGAGAGGGGAACCAGGTGCAGCAGCCAGGAGGCCAAAGGTCCAAAAGGACCAGGTAACCAAAATGTCTGGATTATACAGGGAAGAGCCTCTGGGGGAAGGGCAGCCCACCCCTGGGCTGCAGAGTTTAGGGTAGAGGGCAGGTATGCTGTGATCCATACCCTGTAACAGGTAGGGACTGAGGGATGCTGGGAGAACCAAGGGGCCAGGTCCAGCTTAGATATGTTAAATAGGCACCTCAGCATTTGTTCTGGGTTTGAAACTTAACACCAAGTAGACGAGGGGGAGCCCAGAGATCCACCTGTTTTGGCCTCCATGGTAGCTTTTTTATGTGGGTTCTGGGGATTGAGCTCAGGGCCTCATGCTAGCAAGATAACTTTACCAACTGAGCAATCTCCCCAGCCCCATCTGCAGCCTCTTTTATGAAAGTACCAATTTCATTCTTGAGGACTATGAGCTTATGACCTCATGACCGTCCCCAAAGCTCCCTCTTTTAACTCAGAATGAAGGTACCAAATACTGAGGCCACAGCTCAGAAAGTGATGCTACAGAAAGAAGGGGAGGTTACAAGGGGAGGTTACAACGGGGGCTGCAGATAGAACTCCCAGCCCAAGATAGCCTCAAAATCATTATGACTGATGGTGGAAGCATGTCAACAGGCACAGACAAAAACATATAATGAAAACTCTTTAAAAAAAAAAGCATAAAATGACCTTCAGTTTATGTATAAGATGTATATGAAACAAATGAATTATGTGCATAAACTTGGGTCTTATTCCAAGTTCTCACTTTGTTTGTTTGCTTGTTTTTTTT